>CM075207.1:15878417-16168417 GCA_037577465.1 Liposcelis bostrychophila
AACATATGCGATCAGAAACCTGTGTATTAATTAAGACTTTATGTTTATTAAGTTTAGTCACATCTTTCGACGTAAAAGTCATTTGAGTGCTAATTCGAACATTCGGATTTAGTCATTTAATTTATATTTCGGAGAGTTGGAACATGTTTCTGGTTTAAAGCAAAATATTTTTCTAAATGATTTATTGTTTATCGATAAAAAAAATTGATAAAATTTTTAGCAGTTTTCTTTTTATTCCGGAGCAGAAAATCAGAGAAAAAAACGCAAGATAGTATCATTTTTTTTTTTTTTTTTTTTTTTTAACGAATACCATGACAAAAGGTAAAACGCTCTCTAATGAATGATTGTTATTGGATTAGTGACCGGTAATAAAACTACTATGGGATAATTACTTAATTATAATAATATGGCAGCTGAAAAATTCATTGGAAATAATTGATAAATCAAGTGTTGGTCCTGAATTTTTGTACGATTTTTAAAAATGAAATGGTTTTGATTTCAGAATGGATGATCAAAAAAAAAAAGAAAAAAAAAATGTTTCCGATTTTGTTTTTTACCAAAAAATGGGTTCATTTTAGTATAAAAACGCAAGAAAAATTTTGAAACATTTTTTTTTAACGATTTAAGGGTTGGCGCAAAGGAGAAAAAGGGCCTAAGTCACAATTTTTTTCTTCGCATTAAATGAAAGAAAATTTGGTGCATTTTTCCATAATTGAATTTTACAAAAATGGACTTTAGGGGCTTTTGACGTTGTAGAAGACAAAGAACCCCGCACAGAATCATAGGGTTTTGGGCACCGGATGAAGGTATATGAGTGTAATGCAAAAAATGTTCGAAATATTCATTAAAACCGATCTGCTAATCAAACATAGGATTCTAATGACGAATTAAGCCGTATTTCAGAGTTATAAATTCAATCATTTAATGGCCGACCCGTCGGAGAGGTCGCCATTTTCACCGACCCTATTTCGGTGTTTAAAGTCGAATTGAATAGGTATCAAGATGTTTTACTGAAAAAGAGCTATTGGGAATAAAGGTTTAGTTAGGGAACTTTCATTCGCGATGCATTTAAAGTCGCATCACATGTATATAAGAGGGCATTTTATGAATAAAATGATTTTAAAAAATATTTTTAAAATCAAAACAAAAATAGTAAACAAAAATTCCTTTTTGACAAAGGAATGGAACGAAATCACGAGAACAAGTTTATAAGTTTTTGAATTTCATTTGGAGCCAAACGTTAAAATTCCGTAATTATTGTTTTTGCAATCGTCGACGACGATTTAAAAAAAAAAAAAAAAAAAAAAAAAAAAAAAAAAAAAAAAACGTTGGCTGAGTTGCAAGCGGACTCTGGAAAGTATGATCGCGTGGAGTCGTGTTTCGAAACTGATTCAATCAGGATTTTTCCATCAGCATTCACCTCATACGTGTATCATGTGAAGAAGGCCGATTTGTCACAGGGTTCGGGTTCCCAGTCAGGAATGTCGGAACAAAAATGCGCTTCCGTATTTAGCTTACGGAGACTTGGGAGGCTACACGTACCCCCGTACGCAAAACTTGTCAGACTTTTCCTTAGTGATTCAACAGCGAAGTAAGGGCGGATAAAATGACGCTATATTGCTTTATAAATCACGTAAAAACCAAAAGCGAAAGGCGGGTGGGGGAGGAGGTAATTTTCTTGTTTTTAGTGACGATTATTTTCAAACTTTTTTTTTTTTTTTTTTTTTTTTTAAGCTACAATCAAAGAATTATTGTTTAGAATGTTTCTGTTGTGGAACTAATATTTTCTCAAAGCTGACGAATTATGCATTCTCTTGGGCATTCCAAGAAAAAAAAAAAAGGGGGGGGGGGAAGAAAGGAATATTTATTTTATGGTAGATGCAAGGTTTCGAATTTTTCAAACTTCAAACATGCAAGTCTGACAGCACTGTTTCAGTGACCAATCCGGCATTTTTAATTGTCATGGACAAGAAATAGTTTAACAGCTTTGATGTCCGTAAGTTACAATGATGGCTTGCTTATGATTTTTCAGAACCTTGAACCTTTATTCTCCATAAATCTTTTTAAGCACCTAATCGTGACTTATAAGCCTTTCACCATTTTTACGGAGCAGAGAAAAATTGTAGGAGTAGTTTCAAATGATACGGATCAGTGCTAACCTATTTCCAAGGAACTTACCGTTTAGAGTTTTTCATCCCCGTAAGATTCATATAACAAAATCTTCATGCTTTTAAATAGTTTATATTCTCTATGGCAAAGACACCAGCGTTCGGATTCTTAAAAGTATTCATAAAAATGAGAAGATTGTATTGGCCAAGGTATTCGTTCCGAAAACAATTATTGAAAAAATTAAAAAAAAAAGATTGTTAAAAATGTGACAGCGATTTCCTATTGATTATTCCATTTCTTGAGGATCAAAATGATTGGAGTAGTTGAGAAAAAGATTAGAATCCTTTCAGTTCACTCTGGTCCTCAACGAAAAAATCAGTCCAAGGGAAACCGCAGCCGCATTTTTAACCACCATATAATTTTGCCTGACTTGACCTTATAAAAATCAAGAGGTTCATTTAAGTGGACGTAGTGTAATATTGGGACGACACAAGTCCCGAGTAGGTTTCCAAAAAAGCTTTTAAACCTTTTTAGGACGGAATTTTTTTTAACGCCTTTTCCGGCTTTCGGTTTATGCTTAAAAAAACCAAAGGAATGCTTAAATAATTTCCCCCTACCTCCTGCCCTATGCCATGATAAATACTTGAGAATGGGAGCTGCAGGTCTGGAGGGTGCTACAGAAACCAAGGGATGAATGGGGTTAATAAGAAAGCAATTATAGTCTCTGCCTCACCAAATGAAAATTGAGGACAATATAGTTATACGCATAAAAGTGCATTATTATGTCGTGTTTTACAGAGCATTTTTTTTTTTTTTTTACAGAGAATTCTAATTCCTAGACCTATTCCCTGTTCACGTTTTTGTTGAAGTCCAGTCCCGGTTCCAGTCTCCAGCTTCTCAGTTCCAGCCCAGTCCATTCCAGTCCACTTCGACGAAAAAAACGAAGATAATTAATGTACATCATACTACTTTCACTCACATATAAATAAATTCGCTACTGCAAATAGATTTTGCTTTATTTCCAAATAACGCAAGAAAAAAACTTATAAATGCCCTAAGTTTACAGTGACAGAGAATTTTCCTAAAGTTTCTTTGAATTTTTCCTTGAGCTTCACTGACTTGAACTTTCCGCTCTTGCACATTTTTAAATAAAGATCTAAACTGCATGTTGACTTGCTAAAGAAAAATAAAATGTTGACTTGAAGGGACTATTCAACTTTAACTTAAACTTTTTATGTGTCTATACACAATGCCCGATAAGGAAACCGTATACTCAATGTAAACCGAAAAGAAATAGTTCCTGCAATTTTAATTAAAATATCATTTAATTTGGCCTCCAGAATCGTGTCAGAATGAATTTTTTTGGCAGAAAAGAGGGGAAAAAAGCTATTTATATTAATCTTACAGTTTTTTTTAAAAAATTAGTGACATTTTAACTATAACATATTTGAATTTTCATTTTAATGAGTAAAATAATCTTGGAACATACATCTATAATTATGAAATCCCTTTTTACCTTATCTGTGACAGTGAGAGATGACATAACTTTTTATCAAAAAGTAATCATTTTGGATATCGGCAAAATAACTTTTTAGTAACGGTAACGAATTATTGATTAACAGAGAGCAAACATTCATTGGTTACTATTTCATTTGATTTAACAGCGACGAATAACTTGTCATTAACGAGTGAACATTTTACCTAGCGATAATAAAGTTTTCATTCAAGCGAAGAAAAAATTAAGTTACAATACAATTGAAAACAAGACTGAAATAATAAATAAAATAAAAGAAGTGGAAAAGCTATCATAATCTTCTGTTTCCTTGTTCATTTGATCATGAAGAGACTGTATTTGCTGGTCCATACTGCCTGAAAAAAAAAAAAAAAAAAAAAAAAAAAAAAAAGGATTAGTAAATCATGGTAAACAAATCCAAAAAAAATGTAAACAGTATAAACATTTAAGAGAATGCGTAGCATGTTAATTCATACTAATAACGATAGGGGAGGAAAATGGTAATATTTTGTAGAAAAAAGTTTTATCGCAGATAAAAAGACAATGAAAATGTAGCCAAAAATTGTCATTTACGTTGCGTTATATTTGGTTTTGCGCTGGCCCGTAGCCTAGTTCACAACCAGGAATTTTTTCAGGTAAAAGCTAGTGCGCTAGTCAAAAAATTAGCGGTCACCACCCCTCGGCAGGCAATGGCAGACCAACGAGTGGTGATTGCCCCGTAATAAATCTCTCAAAAACTGTAGGTCCCATATGCCTGTGAGCGCACGCACATATGTGAGAGATCATCAGATTCGTAATCGAGTAAAGGACTAATAAGAAGATATTTGTTTTTAGATTTTTATCAATTTTCAAATACCTGACAATTAAATGCGATCAATTAGCGGGGTAAGGGACAGGGAATCGGTTGAGTACAGGGAAGAGACAGGGATCTGTATGATTAACAAGTAGGTTAATCATACTCATCATCGATTGGCACTGCGACGTACGGATTATCGTTATCGATGATATCGAAGTCGTATTGGTTTCCAAAAACGTCTACGCTAACTTCTTCGGTTTCGCTGTTGTCGTCGCTTTCACGGTCCCCCCCATCGCTATCACCCCCGTTAGCATTACCGTTGCCGCTTTCGCCACCGTTACCAAACCCATTACCGTTATCGTCTCCGTCTCCGTGCCCGTTAACGTGACCGAAAATGTTTCCTTGACCGGCAATGTTTCCGTTACCGACCCCGTTGCCGTTATTACCGTCTCCACCGCCCTGATCGTCATCGCCGTCGTCGCCGTCGTCGTCATCGTCGTCGTCATCATCTTCGATTCCGGCGTCTTTAATGAATCGCAGTAACTTATCGGAAGGGTACTTTATATTGTTCTCGAATCTTGCGTAGCCCAAATACCAGATAACGCTTGCCACATGCGCACACATTCCTAGCGTTCTCGCCCCGGTTTTGCATTGGCAATACCACTGTTGGATGGGCTCTTCTTGAGGGCCCATTTCAGCTCTTTGGGGCTGGTATTTAATAAAAAGTTGATATTTCCCTGCATTCCTAAATCTTGAAAACACTCTCACTCGAATCAGTCCTACTTCATTTATGCTTCTATCAATTTCATAAAACTCACTCGAGTCCTGCCTTATGACCTTGTCCTGGACGTAGGACGGTGCGAGCCTGACTTGAAAAATTCCTACTGCAATATCCTTGATGTACTCAAGTGGAATTTTCGGGAAAAGCGGTACGTTATGATTGATTCCTTGAGCTTGTGCGGCTTGCTGAGCTGGTTGAGCAACTTGCGGACGATTGATTGCATTATGGTCATACGTAAGTCGTTCCCATACTCCCGGGGTTCTGTCCAATTTTTCCCTGCTTACCCTTTGCTTCAAAAGATTCGGCTTATTGACCTTTTGCAATATTTCTCTGGCAAGATCATCAGTTTCGTGCTGCATGGAGACTGGTTTATGAAAGCGATTGATAAGGGCGGCTGCGATTCGATAAAAAGATCCTATGTTTACCAGATGGTCCATGTGAACGGGATCGGCGAGAAGCTTGAACAAAGATTTGAGATGGCCGTTGCGTTGCTCGACGATCCAGCGAGTTTTAGTGACTAGTCGAGATTCGTTTGCTTCTCTGCAGGTGAATTGCGACTGGTTTCTCCCCAGCAACGGTGGCATCTTTACGACAAAATTGAGACTCCGCAAGAATGCCACAACGTCACGATAACCCCTGTCTAGGATAAGAATGTCCCCTGCCCGGAGCCAGTTCCTCAAACCTTGGATGCGGTTTCCCATTTCTTTTCGCAACAAGGAAGCATCATTGTTGTCGGCGTTGGCAAAATACGGCCCATGAATATCAAGGATATAACCATCCGGTGCTACGACCAAAACAGGCTTCACAAGATGCCGAAACTTGTGCTGTGAATACGACTTCCTTAGGGCTTTAAAATTAGACGATTTGTAGGAATAAGCGTAGGTCCCATCGATGTAGAGTATGGCTTGGGGAATATTTGGGTTCGGATTGTACAAAATATTATGAAAGGATTTAACATGCCGAGCTATGTAAGTTTGTCTGTTAATGGCGTTTAGTCCTAAATTCTCAGGAACGAAATTGCTTTCCAGACTTTTCCTCGCCTTCTGTACAGCCATGCTGGCTGCCTGCCTAGAACCATAGTTGCACAGAATGGCGAGGAATCGATCGGGGAGATTAAATCTCATTTTCATCAAGAAAGCAATCAAGTCCTTTTTATAGATGCGCCTAGAGAACCTGGTCCCTTGTATGGGCACAGGCCTACAACGGGAAAATAAAATCCGAAAATTGTCTTTGTTTAGAGATGTAAGCGTCTCGAATTCTTGATCGGTGAAGTTGTTTTCTCTTTCATATTTGCTTTTCCCATTTTCCTGACCCAAAAGTTGGAAAAACTTATTGTGTTCCGAATTCGTCACCTCGTAGGGTGCTTTTAAGAACTTAAGTTTTCCCAAAAGTTTTACAGGCAAAACGTCGTCCCCTTCCACCTGGTGCTGCATGCATACCCTGGCGTTTGGTGGCACATATATGTTGGCTCTTCGAAATACGTCAACCCTCGATCGAATTGTTAAGCGATGAGTCGCAGGGGATCTATTTTCGCAAAAGGGGCACTCCCTGTTGTCCGGCTGTTGAAACACATCTAAAAAGAGGGCATCCGGATGCCGGTTTAAAAGACGCAGTTCTAAGTCAATCCCGTTATCGCAGTTGATGCATATTCTTGACCTGTTGTCTATTGCGGCCGGTTGAGCAACAAAATACGGCCTTCTTCTTACGGCCGCATTTTGAAAATTTTGCGGTTTCCGATGTAAGTAGTGCAAAGTCCTAGGATCGAACGGTTTGCCGCAAACGTAACAGGAATGCAAATTGCGTTGAACCCGAAATCCCATTAAATATAAATAATACAGTCCCAAAACCAGGAAAAGTGTAAAGAAAAGAATAGGAAAGGCTGACATTTTCTTTGTTCCTCGTTTCATATTATTCCTAAATAGAAAGATGGGATTCTGGAAAAAAAAGAGTAAGAATATAAGATTGAAAGGTTGATTTTAATTAAAAGTCAAGGACTTAACTGCAAAATTGGGCTAATTGACGGAAAATACGGAAACGATTTAGAATGAGCAATAACAAAAATTCAACTTAACCATAGAAAAAAAAGGCTTGGAATTTGTTTTGTTGCGAAAATCTAAACATATCTGGGACAAAAAAGTTGGAGAAACAAGAACTTTTCTGCCTCTTGAAATCATATAAAAAAGATGGGGAACTGATTGTGAGACGTGCTATCATCCTTCTTTCCTGCACCCATTTATTCTATACTTTCAATAAAGGGAACACCCTGTTAGAAAGGGTGTTCCTTATTTTGCCAGTTTTCGAATTTGAAATGGATATTGCGTACCCTCTAAATCGGTACTCTATAAGGTACTAACGGTCCTTATTTTTCCCGAGATTTATTAGGGCTTCGGAAAGCTTAAGGCGGCATGCCTTAGGCTTTAATTTCCGTAAATTCCCATAAAGAGCCAATAATAAATTACGTTAGCACGTTAGTGGGAAGGGAGTCTACAAGATGCTAACACAATGTTAAATCTCCATAAGAAGAAGCCAATTTTTTGCTAACAAGGGAGAAAGATAAAAAATGATCAAAATAACGGTAACGTAACACAAAATAAGTCGAAAATGATTTTTCTTTGGCGAAAAAATGTTGTTTCCTAAGGGAACCTTTAAATTAATCACGAATCTAAGGTTTCTTTTTTCATATTCCGTCAGGATTATGAGCTGCAGCAAAAAAATGAGAAGCGATTTCGCTTAAAAATACCAAATGCTGATCTATATCTTATTTTTAGACTTCTAGCTCTAAAACCGAATTAAATACCAAAAAACTAACTTAAATCCGCAATCTATAGAAAATTCCCGATAAGAAATAATATTCTTTCGCAAAAAAAAAAAAAAAAAATTATCCACTTTTATTTCCATTTACGGGAATTTTCGTTACTTTAAGCTCAGATGTTCCGTTGCTGTAAAAAAATCTGAGAAAAATTAGGGGTCATACGTGCCCCATAGACAACGGATTCCTCGATACTCTTTCGAATTAGAAAATTCCCCACAAACAGACACCCAACTTATCCTAAGTCATTTTTTAACATTTTCTAATTTTACGCAATATCGTAGGAACGAGACCCAACAAACTTTAGTGAAAAAACGTCATGAACCATTTCTTAGATCCGAGGAAGGCGGGAAAGGTCGGAATAGACAAAGGAATATATAAGCACGGCTCATTCTAATTTACTATATGAATCTCAGATAGCGGAATTTGGAAAAGCAAATATGTTTTGACCTTAAAAAAAACCTGTAATATTCCCGAAAGGTGAAACGATAAAAAAAACTTACCTATAAATAAAAAGCTCCATCAGCCATTGCAATTCAAACTGAAAAGAAATACAATCTATTACTACAACTATTTTACATCGAGTTATACTTGCTGTAACTCTCTTCCGAAACTGTCCGTTGAACAGAATTTAAAAAAAAACTATTAAGTTAGAAAATAAAGACTTTAGGGAACCTAGGCTACTAAATAATAATCGGAAACAACATCAACAAAATAGGTGTCAGTTATTTTATCCTTAAAAGCTGTTGAATAGCTATTTGAGTTCTTCCGTAACATACAATTTTCGGAATACCGAATAAGTTACCAAAAAAAATTACTTTAGCGAGCTTAACGTCCTAAATAATAATTGAAAAAAAAAAAAAAAAAACAAAGAAATAGGTGTCTATTATTTCATCTTTAAGAAAGTCTTCAAACGCTATTTGAGGTCATCCATTGCTTTGAGTCTTTGAAAAACCGACTAAGTCACGAAACAAATACTTTAAAGAGCCTAGGTTATAAGCTAGTACACTCAAAAAAATTAAACAAGGAGAATGGTATTGGGGTGCTTAGTACCATTGGGGACCCCCAATAACTTTGAAACCCGATTCTCAATGTTGAACAATTTACCAGTACCTGTGGGAACTCATACCGATACCATTGGGGACCCCCAATAACTTTGAAACCCGATTCTCAATGTTGAACAATTTACCAGTACCTGTGGAAACTCGGCCGGGAAGCGGATGGAAGTGGTCCCGGTAGTAAATTATTCAACAAGAAAATTCGGATCCTCGACGTCTAATGGGATCGCATTTGATACTTTGGAACTTGATTTTTCATGTTGAACAATTTACCAGTACCTGTGGAAACTGGGACGGGAAGCGGATGGAAGTGGTCGAGGTGGTAAATTATTCAACATGAACATTCGGATCCTCGACGTCTAATGGGATCCCATTTGATACTTTAGACCTCGATTTTTCATGTCGAACAATTTACCAGTATCTGTGGAAACTCGGAGTGGAAGAGGATGGAAGTGGTCGCGGTGGTAAATTATTCAACAGGAAAATTCGGATCCTCGACGTCTAATGGGATCCCATTTGATACTTTGGAACCCGATTTTTCAAGTTGAACAATTTACCAGTACCTGTGGACACTCGGAGGGGAAGCGGATGGAAGTGGTCGAGGTGGTAAATTATTCAGCATGAACATTCGGATCCTTGACGTCATATGGGATACCATCAAGCATTTTGGAACTCGATTTTTCATGTTGAACAATTTACCAGTACCTGTGGAAACTCGGAGGGGAAGCGGATGAATTGGTCGCGGTAGTAAATTATTCAACAGGAAAATTCGAATCCTCCACGTCATATAAAACCCCATTTGATACTATAAAACCCGATTTTTCATGTTGAGCAATTTACTAGTACCTGTGGAAACTGGGATGGGAAGCGGATGGAAGTGGTCGATGTGGTAAATTATTCAACATGAACATTCGGATCCTCGACGTCTAATGAGATCACTTGATACTTTAGAC
Organism: Liposcelis bostrychophila; assembly: GCA_037577465.1. NCBI lineage: Eukaryota > Metazoa > Arthropoda > Insecta > Psocodea > Liposcelididae > Liposcelis > Liposcelis bostrychophila. The sequence continues at coordinate 15,888,437 of CM075207.1, forward strand.
CCCGATTTTTCATGTCGAACAATTTACCAGTATCTGTGGAAACTCGGGGTGGAAGAGGATGGAAGTGGCGCAGTGGTAAATTATTCAACAGGAAAATTCGGATCATCGACGTCTAATGGGATCCCATTTGATACTTTCGAACCCGATTTTTCAAGTTGAACAATTTACCAGTACCTGTGGAAACATGGAGGGGAAGCGGATGGAAGTGGTCGAGGTGGTAAATTATTCAACAGGAAAATTCAGATCCTCGACGTCATATAAAACCCCATTTGATACTATAAAACCCGATTTTTCATGTCGAACAATTTACCAGTACCTGTGGAAACTCGGAGTGGAAGAGGATGGAAGTGGTCGCGGTGGTAAATTATTCAACAGGAAAATTCGGATCCTCGACGTCTAATGGGATCCAATTTGATACTTTAGAACCCGATTTTTTAAGTTGAACAATTTACCAGTACCTGTGGAAACTCGGAGGGGAAGCGGATGGAAGTGGTCGAGGTGGTAAATTATTCAACATGAACATTCGGATCCTCGACGTCTAATGGGATACCATTAAGCATTTTGGAACTCGATTTTTCATGTTGAACAATTTACCACTACCTGTGGAAACTGGGACGGGAAGTCTTCCCCTGCTGAGAATTCTTAAAAAACCGATTAAGTTTCCAGAAAAAAGACTTTAGCGAACCGAGCTTACTGAAAAATAATTGAAAAGTAAATCAGGAAAATAGGTGTCTACTTTTTTATGCTTAGGAACATGTTGAAATGCTATTTGATGTCTTCCCCTGCTCAGAATTCTTAAAAAACGAATTAAGTCCTCAGAAAAAAGACTTTAGCGAACCTAGCTTACTGAATAATAAGTGGAAAAAAAATAAGGCAAATAGGTTTCTATTTTTTCATGCTTAGAAACCTGTTGAACTGCTATTTGATGTCTTCCCCTGCTCAGAATTCTTAAAAAACGAATTAATTCCTCACAAGAAAGACTTTAACGAACCTAGCATACTGAATAATAAGTGGAAAAAAAATCAGGGAAATAGGTGTCTATTTTTTCATGCTTACGAATCTGTTGAAATGCCATTTGATGTCATCCCCTGCTCAGAATTCTTAAAAAACGAATTAGGTCCTCAGAAAAAAGACTTTAACGAACCTAGCTTACTGAATAATAAGTGGAAAATTAATCGGCGAAATAGGTGTCTATTTTTTCATGCTTAGGAACCTGTTGAAATGCTATTTGATGTCATCCCCTGCTCAGAATTCTTAAAAAACGAATTAAGTCCTCAGAAAAAAGACTTTAACGAACCTAGCTTACTGAATAATAAGTGGAAAAAAAATAAGGCAAATAGGTGTCTATTTTTTCATGCTTAGGAAGCTGTTGAAATGCTATTTCATGTCTTCCCCTGCCCAGAATTGTTAAAAAACGAATTAAGTCCTCAGAAAAAAGACTTTAGCGAGCCCAGCTTTGTGAATAATAACTGAAACATTAATCAGCGAAATAGGTGTCTATTTTATCATGCTTAGAAACCTGTTGAACTGCTATTTGATGTCTTCCCCTGCTCAGAATTCTTAAAAAACGAATTAATTCCTCAGAAGAAACACTTTAACGAACCTAGCTCACTGAATAATAAGTGGAAAAAAAATCAGGGAAATAGGTGTCTACTTTTTCATGCTTAGGAAGCTGTTGAAATGCTATTTGATGTCTTCTCCTGCTCAGAATTCTTAAAAAACGAACTAAGTCCTCAGAAAAAAGACTTTAACGAACCTAGCTTACTGAATAATAAGTGGGAAAAAAATCAGGGAAATAGGTGTCTATTTGTTCATGCTTAGGAACATGTTGAAATGCTATTCGATGTCTTCCCTTGCTTAGAATTCTTAAAAAACCGGTTAAGTCCTCAGAAAAAAGACTTTAGCGAACCTATCTTACTAAATAATAAGTGGAAAAATTATCAGAGAAATAGGTGTCTACTCTTTCATGCTTAGGAAGCTGTTGAAACGCTAGTTGATGTCTTCCCTTGCTTAGAATTCTTAGAAAACCGGTTAAGTCCTCAGAAAAAAAACTTTAGCGAACCTAGCTTACTAAATAATAAGTGGAAAAAAAATCAGGGAAATAGGTGTCTATTTTTTCATGCTTAGGAAGCTGTTGAAACGCTAGTTGATGTCTTTCCTTGCTTAGAAATCTTAAAAAGCAGGTTAAGTCCCAAAAAGAAAGACTTTAGAGAACCTAGCTTACTGAATAATAACTGGAAAAAAAATCAGGGAAATAGGTGTCTATTTTTTCATGCTTAGGAGCCTGTTGAAATGCTAGTTGATGTCTTCCCTTGCCTAGAATTCTTAAAAAACGGTTAAGTCCCAAAAAGAAAGACTTTAGAGAACCTAGCTTACTGAATAATAATTGGAAAATAAATCAGGGAAATAGGTGTCTATATTTTTCATGCTTAGGAAGCTGTTGAAATGCTATTTGATGTCTTCTCCTGCTCAGAATTCTTAAAAAACGAATTAAGTCCTCAGATAAAAGACTTTAGCGAACCTAGCTTACTGAATAATAAGTGGAAAAAAAATCAGGGAAATAGGTGTCTACTTTTTCATGCTTAGGAAGCTGTTGAAATGCTATTTGATGTCTTCTCCTGCTCAGAATTTTTAAAAAACGAATTAAGTCCTCAGATAAAAGACTTTAGCGAACCTAGCTTTCTGAATAATAAGTGGAAAAAAATCAGGGAAATAGGTGTCTCTTTTTTCATGCTTAGGAAGCTGTTGAAATGCTATTTGATGTCTTCTCCTGCTCAGAATTTTAAAAAACGAATTAAGTCCTCAGATAAAAGACTTTAGCGAACCTAGCTTACTGAATAATAAGTGGAAAAAAAATCAGGGAAATAGGTGTCTACTTTTTCATGCTTAGGAAGCTGTTGAAATGCTATTTGATGTCTTCCCCTGCTCAGAATTCTTAAAAAACGAATTATGTCCTCTGAAAATAGACTTTAGCGAACCTAGCTTACTAAATAATAAGTGGAAAAAAAATCAGGGGAATAGGTGTCCATTTTTTCATGCTTAGGAAGCTCTTGAAATGCTATTTGATGTCATCCCCTGCTCAGAATTCTTAAAAAACGAATTAAGTCCTCAGAAAAAAAACTTTAGCGAACCCAGCTTACTGAATAATAAGTGGAATAAAAATCAGGGGAATAGGTGTCCATTTTTTCATGCTTAGGAAGCTCTTGAAATGCTATTTGATGTCATCCCCTGCTCAGAATTCTTAAAAAACGAATTAAGTCCTCAGAAAAAACACTTTAGCGAACCCAGCATACTGAATAATAAGTGGAAAAAAAATCAGGGAAATAGGTGTCTACTTTTTCATGCTTAGGAAGCTGTTGAAATGCTATTTGATGTCTTCTCCTGCTCAGAATTTTTAAAAAACGAATTAAGTCCTCAGATAAAAGACTTTAGCGAACCTAGCTTTCTGAATAATAAGTGGAAAAAAAATCAGGGAAATAGGTGTCTACTTTTTCATGCTTAGGAAGCTGTTGAAATGCTATTTGATGTCTTCTCCTGCTCAGAATTCTTAAAAAACGAATTAAGTCCTCAGATAAAAGACTTTAGCGAACCTAGCTTACTGAATAATAAGTGGAAAAAAAATCAGGGAAATAGGTGTCTACTTTTTCATGCTTAGGAAGCTGTTGAAATGCTATTTGATGTCTTCCCCTGCTCAGAATTCTTAAAAAACGAATTTAGTCTTTAGAGAAAAGACTTTATTAAACTTAGCTTACTAAATAATAAGTGGAAAAAAAATCAGGGGAATAGGTGCCCATTTTTTCATGCTTAGGAAGCTCTTGAAATGCTATTTGATGTCATCCCCTGCTCAGAATTCTTAAAAAACGAATTAAGTCCTCAGAAAAAACACTTTAGCGAACCCAGCATACTGAATAATAAGTGGAAAAAAAATCAGGGAAATAGGTGTCTACTTTTTCATGCTTAGGAAGCCGTTGAAATGCTATTTGATGTCTTCCCCTGCTCAGAATTCTTAAAAAACGAATTATGTCCTCTGAAAATAGACTTTAGCGAACCTAGCTTACTAAATAATAAGTGGAAAAAAAATCAGGGAAATAGGTGTCTATTTTTTCATGCTTAGGAAGCTGTTGAAACGCTAGTTGATGTCTTTCCTTGCTTAGAAATCTTAAAAAGCAGGTTAAGTCCCAAAAAGAAAGACTTTAGAGAACCTAGCTTACTGAATAATAACTGGAAAAAAAATCAGGGAAATAGGTGTCTATTTTTTCATGCTTAGGAGCCTGTTGAAATGCTAGTTGATGTCTTCCCTTGCCTAGAATTCTTAAAAAACCGGTTAAGTCCCAAAAAGAAAGACTTTAGAGAACCTAGCTTACTGAATAATAATTGGAAAATAAATCAGGGAAATAGGTGTCTATTTTTTCATGCTTAGGAAGCTGTTGAAACGCTATTTGATGGCTTCCCCAGCTCAGAATTCTTAAAAAACGAATTAAGTCCTCAGAAAAAAGACTTTAGCAAACCTAGCTTTCTGAATAATAAGTGGAAAAAAAATCAGGGAAATAGGTGTCTACTTTTTCATGCTTAGGAAGCTGTTGAAATGCTATTTAATGTCTTCCCCTGCTCAGAATTCTTAAAAAACGAATCATGTCCTCTGAAAATAGACTTTAGCGAACCTAGCTTACTAAATAATAAGTGGAAAAAAAATCAGGGAAATAGGTTTCTATTTTTTCATGCTTAGGAAGCTGTTGAAACGCTAGTTGATGTCTTTCCTTGCTTAGAATTCTTAAAAAAAGGTTAAGTCCCAAAAAGAAAGACTTTAGAGAACCTAGCTTACTGAATAATAAGTGGAAAAAAAATCAGGGAAATAGGTGTCTATTTTTTCATGCTTAGGAGCCTGTTGAAATGCTAGTTGATGTCTTCCCTTGCTTAGAATTCTTAAAAAACCGGTTAAGTCCCAAAAAGAAAGACTTTAGCGAACCTAGCTTACTGAATAATAATTGGAAAAAAAATCAGGGAAATAGGCGTCTATTTTTTTATGCTTAGGAAGCTGTTGAAACGCTATTTGATGTCTTCCCCTGCTCAGAATTCATAGAAAACGAATTAAGTCCTCAGAAAAAAGACTTTAGCAAACCTAGCTTACTAAATAATAAGTGGAAAAGAAATCAGGGAAATAGGTGTCTACTATTTCATGCTTAGGAAGCTGTTGAAATGCTATTTAATGTCTTCCCCTGCTCAGAATTCTTAAAAAACGAATTAGGTCCTCAGGAAATAGACTTTAGCGAACCTAGCTTACTAAATAATAAGTGGAAAAAAAATCAGGGAAATAGGTTTCTATTTTTTCATGCTTAGGAAGCTGTTGAAACGCTATTTGATGTCTTCCCCAGCTCAGAATTCTTAGAAAACGAATTGAGTCCTCAGAAAAAAGACTTTAGCACACCTAGCTTTCTGAATAATAAGTGGAAAAAAAATCAGAGAAATAGGTGTCTACTTTTCCATGCTTAGGAAGCTGTTGAAATGCTATTGGATGTCTTCTCTTGCTTAGAATTCTTTAAAAACCGGTTAAGTCCTCAGAAAAAAGACTTTAGCGAACCAAGCTTACTGAATAATAAGTGGAAAAAAAATCAGGGAAATAGGTGTCTACTTTTTCATGCTTAGGAAGCTGTTGAAATGCTATTTAATGTCTTCCCCTGCTCAGAATTCTTAAAAAACGAATTATGTCCTCTGAAAATAGACTTTAGCGAACCTAGCTTACTAAATAATAAGTGGAAAAAAAATCAGGGAAATAGGTGTCTATTTTTTCATGCTTAGGAAGCTGTTGAAACGCTAGTTGATGTCTTTCCTTGCTTAGAATTCTTAAAAAACCGGTTAAGTCCCAAAAAGAAAGACATTAGAGAACCTAGCTTACTGAATAATAAGTGGAAAAAAAATCAGGGAAATAGGTGTCTATTTTTTCATGCTTAGGAGCCTGTTGAAATGCTAGTTGATGTCTTCCCTTGCTTAGAATTCTTAAAAAACCGGTTAAGTCCCAAAAAGAAAGACTTTAGCGAACCTAGCTTACTGAATAATAATTGGAAAATAAATCAGGGAAATAGGCGTCTATTTTTTTATGCTTAGGAAGCTGTTGAAACGCTATTTGATGTCTTCCCCTGCTCAGAATTCTTAGAAAACGAATTAAGTCCTCAGAAAAAAGACTTTAGCAAACCTAGCTTACTGAATAATAAGTGGAAAAAAAATCAGGGAAATAGGTGTCTACTTTTTCATGCTTAGGAAGCTGTTGAAACGCTAGTTCCTGTCTTCCCCTGCTCAGAATTCTTAAAAAACGAATTAAGTCCTCAGATAACCTAGCATACTTAATAATGATTGAAAAATAAATCAGGGAAATAGGTGGGTATATTTTTATACTTAGGAAGCTGTTGAAACGCTATTTGATATCTACCGTTGCTTAAAATACTTTGAATGCCAATTAAGTCACAAAAGAAAAACTTTAGCGAGCCTAGGTTCCTTAAGGATAAGTGGAAAAAAAATCGCAGAAACAGGTGTCTATTTTTTTATCTTCAGACAGCTGTTGAAACGTTGTTTGAGTTCTTCTGTTGCTCAGAATTTTTTAAAAACAGATTGACTTACGAAAAAAAGGCTTTAGCTATTTGTCATTTAATCTAATTACAAAAATAGGTTGAGTTGGGTAAACTTACCCTTTTACCTCTTCAATCAGATGCAAATCTCTTCTCACTTCTTCTCACACAAAAACTTCAGATGCACTTTCTCTTCTCACTCTTCTCACACAAAAAATCTGTGAAGAATAAAAAATAAAAAATAAATATTATGGAGTTTAATAGGTAAAATATACCAAAAAATATATCAATATCCTTTAATTTGTATAAGTAACTTACCTGGAGTAAGATATATAAATTCTTATTTATAAATGTTGTGATTGTTAAAAAAGAATTACGTTCTTAAAAACAATCCGTCTTCTGCAACTATCTTTTTTCTTTTTTTTTTTTTTTTTTTTTTTTTTTGTGGCGTTATTTTGGAAAACGAATAGCTCGCACTTTAGTGACGAAAAATCGAACGCAACAAGTTTCGGTTATGTTTTTTAAAGTTAATACTGTTGACACTTGGGCTGTTTGATATTCGGGTTTATATCTCGGTTTCGGTTCAAAAATTCGGGCTCGAGTCTATAATGCGGGTTTGGGTCTAACTCGGGTCTAAAGTTTAACTACTAGGATTCGAATCCGTTGGTGTCCGGTTGAGAGTCAACTCCGGTCTGATATTTTCCTTTCCTATCCGAAAAAAGTCGTTTTAGACCCGATGCTACGCGTAAAAAATATCATATATTTTTTAAAAAAATATGAAAATTAATATTACGAAATGATTATGGAGTGCTCAGTCGCGACATGATCATTTTAACGCAAAAATAAAGAGAACGGGTAGCTTCGGATCCGGAGTCGAACCCGTCTTTTTTCCGGTAGGAGTCGAAAATTCCCGGTCCGATTTAACTGGGATCCGGACCCGAAAGGAATTGAACCCCAATAGTTCGGGTCTTGACCCGAGTTGGACCTCAACCAGAGTTTTAAACCCTAGCCCGAATATCGAACAGCCCTAGTTGATACCATTGTAGTAAAGTACACTTTATATTATACATATTGGTAATAATTATGCCGTAGAGAATATAAACGGTTTTAAAGCCGGTAGTTTTTGCCAAGTTTTATTTAGAATAAAGGTTCAAGGTTCTGAAAAATCATAAGCAAGCCATCATTGTAACTTACGGACATCAAAGCTGTTAAACTATTTCTTGTCCATGACAATTAAAAATGCCGGATTGGTCACTGAAACAGTGCTGTCAGACTTGCATGTTTGAAGTTTGAAAAATTCGAAACCTTGCATCTACCATAAAATAAATATTCCTTTCTTCCCCCCCCCCCCTTTTTTTTTTTTTCTTGGAATGCCCAAGAGAATGCATAATTCGTCAGCTTTGAGAAAATATTAGTTCCACAACAGAAACATTCTAAACAATAATTCTTGATTGTAGCTTAAAAAAAAAAAAAAAAAAAAAAAAAAAAAAGTTTGAAAATAATCGTCACTAAAAACAAGAAAATTACCTCCTCCCCCACCCGCCTTTCGCTTTTGGTTTTTACGTGATTTATAAAGCAATATAGCGTCATTTTATCCGCCCTTACTTCGCTGTTGAATCACTAAGGAAAAGTCTGACAAGTTTTGCGTACGGGGGTACGTGTAGCCTCCCAAGTCTCCGTAAGCTAAATACGGAAGCGCATTTTTGTTCCGACATTCCTGACTGGGAACCCGAACCCTGTGACAAATCGGCCTTCTTCACATGATACACGTATGAGGTGAATGCTGATGGAAAAATCCTGATTGAATCAGTTTCGAAACACGACTCCACGCGATCATACTTTCCAGAGTCCGCTTGCAACTCAGCCAACGTTTTTTTTTTTTTTTTTTTTTTTTTTTTTTTTTTTTTTTTAAATCGTCGTCGACGATTGCAAAAACAATAATTACGGATTTTAACGTTTGGCTCCAAATGAAATTCAAAAACTTATAAACTTGTTCTCGTGATTTCGTTCCATTCCTTTGTCAAAAAGGAATTTTTGTTTACTATTTTTGTTTTGATTTTAAAAATATTTTTTAAAATCATTTTATTCATAAAATGCCCTCTTATATACATGTGATGCGACTTTAAATGCATCGCGAATGAAAGTTCCCTAACTAAACCTTTATTCCCAATAGCTCTTTTTCAGTAAAACATCTTGATACCTATTCAATTCGACTTTAAACACCGAAATAGGGTCGGTGAAAATGGCGACCTCTCCGACGGGTCGGCCATTAAATGATTGAATTTATAACTCTGAAATACGGCTTAATTCGTCATTAGAATCCTATGTTTGATTAGCAGATCGGTTTTAATGAATATTTCGAACATTTTTTGCATTACACTCATATACCTTCATCCGGTGCCCAAAACCCTATGATTCTGTGCGGGGTTCTTTCACCATCCCGATTTTCTCCGACCAACGTCTGAGTCGCTGTCAGCGCTTTTTTAGCGCTTAAACCCGATTTTTCGACCTTAATTTTATTTATGTCCAAATTTGGAGCCCCCGAAATTTTTTTTTCTTTTTAAAGTTGCTTATGCTTATGGGAAAAAGCCCGAGGAACACAAATTTCACTATCCCGATTTCCCCGACCAACGCCTGAGTAGGGGTATAAGTAAAAATTTGGTTTTTCGGGCCAAAAATGCTTTTTTTTTTTTTTTTTTTTTTTTGCCAAAAAATGGCGACAGCTGCTTACCAGTTCGATTTAGAGGTTATGTTCAATGACATTTTTTAGTCAAAACACTCTAATTAATAAGGATCTTTTTTGTTTCAAGTCAATTTCCAAAATTTTTTACGGTGGGAAAAAATTTGGACCTTGAAGAAAATTACGAAAATCGGGACTGTTATTTTTGTGTAAAAATGGTCGTTTCCTATTCGGATTTTAATGGAGATCCCGAAAACACTGTTGTAAATAATGAATCATACTCGGTTTTGACGATAGAGGCCAAAATAAGTAATAAATGAGCAAAATATGCTGTAGATTCTATTTTTTGCGAAATTCTTTATATTTTTGTTCTATAGCGCCTTATTTTTTTTTACATAAATAAATACTCATTTCATTTTCGTAATTTGCATAAAAATTAGAATGGGAAACGATATGTTTTACATAAAAGTAAAATTTTTAATTTTTCGATCTTTACGGGAATTTTGAAATTTTTAGGTCCCCGAAGATGGGGCTAGACAGTCTCCAAAAGATCAAAAAAAATTCAGGCACTCCTATATCGGTATTAGGAGGTGCATTCATCAAAATTCAAAAATTCATAATATTTCAAATGTTTTCTGTAAAGTCGAAAAAAAGCTTACCTCATCCCTGGTAGAAATTCAAAAGGCAGACTTTGCACCAACTTTTATATCCAACTGTAGAGCTACATGATTTAATAACATCTTCGGGTTGAAATCATCCAGGATTTTCAGTATAATATTTTCAGTAAATAAATTTGTTAATTTTCATCACTGACTGTCGGTCGAACCGAGACTGATATTCGAACATGCTTCCTGATGACTTGAAGTAAAAATCAGAAACTCGTTCAAAATCTAAAAATTCTGTTTTTTTTTTTTTTTTTTTTTAGACTGTTTGGTGGACTTTCATAAGAGTTTTTTCATGTAAATAATTTCCTTTCTCTTCCTTGCACTGACATACACTTGTATTCGGAAAATTAGCAGAGAAATTTAAACTATATATATCAGGGGTCCGAAGCCGATGCTGGTGCTGGAGCCGATGCCAGCCGCGGCCGGCTAAAAACTCTGGTCGGTGCCAAAGCTTGTGCCTGTGCTAGATAATTTATTTTAAACTTGGTGCCAAGGCCGGTGCTGGCACCGAGACACCATTTTTTTTTTTTTTTTTCAATTTAAAAAAAAATGGACGAAATTGATGATGGTGCTGGCATTGATGCTGGAATCGCTCCGGTACCAGCACCATCAGCAAAATTTTTTCTAATTTCGTGCCGGCGCCGGCTGGCTTGGGACCTCTGCTATATACGTGCAAAGAAGGGTGATACGAAAAATTCATCTTAGCCGAACACAGTGACGCTAAGGATTTTAGTACTGGTAGCTCAGAAATTCACTAAAATTACTTTGGTCTTTTTTTATGGTAATGATCCATCTGCACACGTCACGGAAATAGTATAGGCTTTAGTACTCCGTTCTCGATCATTTTTCCTAATCCGTTTTTCCTTAAAAAAAATTGAGTTTTTAATCCATTTTTCCTGAAAAATTTGGTTCCTAAAATTTTTTTCCTAATTTTCAATTTTCCAAAACTTTTTTGATTCCTAAAATAAAATTTCCTAAAACGAATATTTTTCCTAATTTTTTATCTTCAATCATTTTTCCTAATAGCTTACAGAATACAGCTGAATTATGTAAAAAAATGAAAATAAATTTTTGTCGTTTTCAGGTGACGATCCGGTCGTCGGTTGAAGGGATGGACAAAAATAAGTTTTCAACGTATAAAAATGGATATAAGTCCGGAAGAAAATACAAATGGTGAGTGAGCATTCTGTTAACCAATTTTTTTTTTTGTTGTAGGAAATTAGCCAGTTGTTGTATGTTATTACTCTAATTGATCAGTACATGTTTAATTAAGCTTTTACGTCATGACCTATAGTTTTCTTAATGCTCTGCATTTATGACAATAATTAATGTCAAGCAAGTTGCTAGCTCATTTTACAAGCTGGAAGTGACAGTCATGGATCATTTTCGTTTAATATTTATTTTCGGCTGGAAGTCGAAAACGATAGAAGAATCCGCTTCCGTAGGTTTCAATGGTCGAAAAAAAAAGTACCTCCGGTAAATTTTCTGAATGAACTCAGAAAAATGAATTATGATTTTTTTTTTTTAAATTCCTCGTGGATTCTTTTTTCGGATGCCGAATGACTACACATTAATTGCATTTTAAAGTTATACCTTTGATTTATAGCTTAATTAGTTCTGTTTTTTTAATTACCGACATCGTATAGCTTTATTTAATATTTTAAAAGCGGACGTGAAGAATTGATCTCGCGTCTCTTGTCTTACGGTAAAGAGGGAGAAAATCCTATTTATTGTCAAATATGTAAACCTTGTTAGGCGGCTATGACTCAACCTTTTTTTTTTTTTTTTTTTACTTACTGGTATTTCTTGAACAATGCTTCCACCTCCGTAAAAAAAATGATTTCAGAAAAGAACCGGTCCGGCTATGTTAGAGGAGCCCTGTCGTAACTTTTAGGTATTGAATTACTCGGTAGCGTGGATTATTAATTGTGAATCTGACAGAGGCGGCGGCGGCGCTTGAAGGCACTCGCCTCGTAATTCAAATTGGCAAATATTGTTAACCGAACTACCATTTAAATCAAAAGTGTTTTTTAACTTCGTTTTTAATTAGTGTTGCATTTTAAAATGTTTCCGCTCCTTCGGATAGACATAATTACAATAAACGGAACGTGTTGTTCGATAAAAATTTTTTTTTTTTTTCTTATGCTTTTCCTCCGATGAAAACAATAATTCGTTTAATTCGTGTAAAGGATGGAGATTTTGAATGAAAAAATTCAGGGAATTCGGGGAACATATCCCTACGTAGGACTACGTCTTAGAGAAAAATTTTTAAAATTTTTAAAACAACAGTTTTTGTGTTGAAAATTGGTTAATTAAAAATTATAAATTTAATGTTGCGGTACAAATTCACTACGGAATGTTGGACCAACATTTTGGTCCAACATTCCATAGTGAAAAAAATTAAAATTATCTGCGCAACAAATAAATTTAAAAAAAATTTAAACCTTTAAAAATTTTTTAGCCGCTTAACGCGTTATGCGGTCAATTCACCCCCTCCCGAGGTAAGAAGTTTCATTTCAAAAAGATGTGCGAGTCAGGCTCGTATCGTCATGAAGTGAAACTTCATAATAATTTAAGCCGCGTTACGAGTTACGCGTTACGCGACCGAACGATGTTTAAAAATTATCTGCGTAACAAATTAATTTTAAAAAATTGAAACCTTTAAAAATTTTTTATTAGTCTTTCGGAAATTTTTTAGCTCCTTTGTTTAAAAAACTTTTTAGTCTCGTAACGCGTAACTCGTAACTCTTGTACGCGGCCAAACAATGTTCAAAAACTATCTGCGTAACAAATAAATTTAAAAAAATTTAAACTTTAAAAAAGTTTTAGCCTTTAATAGTTTTTTTTTTAATTTAAAAAAAATTTTGAAGCCGCGAGTGACGCGTTACGCAAACAGTGTTTAAAAATTATCTGCGCAACAAATACTCCAAATAGGAGTACATTTTAAAAAATTTAAACCTTTTATAAATTTTTTATTAGACTCTCAAAAATGTTTTAGGCTCTTTGTTTAAAAATCTTTTTAGCCTCGTAACGCGTAACTCGTAACTCGTAACGCGGCTGAGATAAAACTACGGGGTCAAACAATGCTTAAAAATTATCTGCGTAACAAAACAATTTTAATAAATTTAAACATTTAAAAATGTTTTAAATTTAAAAAAATAATTTAAGCCGCGTTACGAGTAATGCGTTACGCGGCCGAACAATGTTAAAAATTTTCTGCGCAGCAAATAGGTAAATTTAAATAAATTTGAACCTTTAAAATTTTTTTAAATCGTTAAAATAATTTAAGTCGTGTTACGAGTGATGCTTTACGAGTGACGCATTACGCGCCCAATCAATGTTTAAAAATTATCTGCGTAACAAATCAATTTTAAAAAATTTAAGCCTTTTAAACATTTTTTATTAGTCTTTCCAAAATTTTTTAGTTCCATTGTTTAAAGGTTTTTTTAGCCTCGTAACGCGTGACTCCTAACGCGGCTATGCGGCCAAATAGTGTTTAAAAATGATCTCCGTAAAAATTAAATTTTTAAAAATTTTAACCTTTAAAAATTTTTAAACTTTAAAAATTTTTTAAATTGCAAACAATAATTTAAGCCGCTTTACGAGGGACGCGCTACGCGGCCAAACAATGTTTAAAAATTTTCTGCGAAAAATAAATTTTAAAAAATTAAAACCTTTTAAATATTTTTTGGCCTTTAAAAATTTTTCGAATTTTAAAAAATAATTCAAGCGGCGGCTCGAGGGACGCGTTATGTGGCCGTACAATGTTTAAAAATTATCTGCGTAACACATAAATTTTGAAAAATATAAACTTTCGAAAATGTTTTAGCCTTTAAAAATTTTTTAAATTTAAAAAAAAAATTTAAGTCGCGTTACGAGGGACGCGTTACGCGGCCGAACAATGTTTAAAAATTATCTCCGTAGCACGTGAATTTAAAAATATTTAAGCCTTTAAACATTTTTTAGCCTTTAAAAATGTTTTTAATTTAAAAAAATAATTTAAGCGTTGTTACGAGTGACGCGTTACGCGGACGAACAAAGTTTGAAAGTTATCTGCGTAAAAAATTTGAACCTTTAAACATTTTTAAAATTTAAAAAAATAATTTAAACGTTGTTACGAGTGACGCATTACGCGGCCGAACAAAGTTTAAAAGTTTTCTGCTTAAAAAATTTAAACTTTAAAAATTTTTTATCCGCGTAACGCCAATTCACTTCCCTTCGAAATAAGAAGTTTCACTTCAAAAAAAAAAATTTTTTTTTCTGAAGATTTTTAACGTTTTTCCCTGAGATGTAGTCCTCGTTGGTCCTCTAGGGAAAAACAGTCTGTTTGTTTGTCGCGATGTTGTCACCTACAGGGACTATGTCTTAGGAAAAAATTAAAAAATTTTTTTTCTTGTAGCGTTAAAAATAGGTTCGTTAAAAATTAAAAATTTAAACTTAAGGAAATTAGATTTTAAATTTCTTAACGTTTTGTTTTTGCAACGATAAATTTTATATTGTATTTTAACGTTGGTGCCAACATCGCAACAAACAAACAGACAGATTTCTTTAGAGGCGCACCACAAGACGTAGTTCTACGCTAAAAAAAAAAGAAGAATCTTCAAATATAATTAATATATAATTATAATTAGATCTTTTATATTTTAAATACACATTTGGTATATTGCATTTTTTTTTAAACATCTTTTGTTAAAATAATTTTTACAGTGATTTAACCGATTATTGCTACAGATATATCAAAATCTGTCATAATTTATTTAAAACATAAAAAAAATGTATGGCATAAAAATTAATAATGGTGAGATCGAGTAATTTTGCCACAAAATAAAAATCCGATTTTAAAAAAATAAATGAAGGAATAAAGAAGAAAAAAAAAAAAAAAAAAAGAAATAATAATAATTTCATCTTTCTTTTCGAAAAAGGAAATCATTGAGTGGTACAAAATAGTTTTAAATAACAGACAAATAAACAAATTACCTTGGCAACATAATCATTAACGACAGTAAATTATTATTAATACCAACGCATTAGGGTAATTGATCCGTTATGAAGAGTTCAAATTTTTCGGCTACCGTCGGTGGTATTTTAACATTTTTTTTTCTTACGTTTATTCTTTTGATTCTACTAAAAAGTTCACGTAATTTTTTACAATGCAGAACTAATCCGAAAAAAAAAAAAAAAAAAAATCACAGATAAATAATTATTATGATTTGTCTCGATCTTTAGTCGTTAATTCCAAAGGTTGACTATGGGAATTATTATCCTTTTCATTATTTAATTTTTCTAATTCCATTTTTTCTCTTTCTCTCTTTAACATTTCGATATATTGTCTTTCTTTCTCTTCGTCGCTTTCGTCGTTCACGTTAATTTCCTCGTCGGAATCGCCGATGGAATCGTTGCTATCCACGCCCCCGTTCCGATTCCCTCCGTCGAAACCCAAAAAACCGGAATATTTAAATTGCTCGCTATTTTGGAAATAACTTTTGAAAGCCTCGTTGGATTGCAACGATTTCAAGGCTTCCGGGTTGTGCAAAAAGCTCGAGGATGCGTCTTGCAAACTTTTGAGCGCATCCGAGGAATAGTTTTTTATCGAATTCTCCGACGACTCGGATAATTTCGGGTTCAAAGCTTTAAATGCGCTATTCTTTCCTCCCATTAACAGCCGCGGGGATGTAGGGGACGTATCGTGCCCTCCCGGTGAGCCACGGCCTGGCGAGTGTCTCCCGGGGGTTATGTTTGGCGATGAACTCCTTTTTAGAATCTTCATCCTTTGGTGCCTCCGCCACTTGGCTCGTCTGTTAGAAAACCAGACCTAATAGTCAATTAAAATCGGGTCATGGTCAAATTCATATTATTTTTTTTTTCGGGGAATGAGATAAGTAATTTTTAGAAATATGAACTGCGCGATGGTAGAAAATGTAAGTTTGACATTCTTTGGATGATCCCTCGACGTCGTGTTTAAACATGCTCTTCGTTTTTTTATTGTGTAAGTTTATAAGGTGTATGACAGTGGGCCAGGAAAAAAATTTTGGGACAAAATTTAAGCGCAAAAATTGTTAGCAGGTTTTTAACAAAATTTTTTTAAGGGGAAATATTTTACGCTCCATGATTGCTGACTATAAGTAAATCATATTCGATTACTTCTGATTTCTTTAAAGATGCCTACAGCGTTAGCAAAGGCTGCTACCGAGTTACCATAAGGGTTGTGCCCCAAAATTAAATTTTTTTTGGACTTTCACCCATCAATAGGACCTAGTGAGGGGTAAGTTAGGCCAAATATTAGGTCGAAAGATGGGAGTGCTGGTTCAGTTTTTATTTTTTTGGCAGAGAATGGGTTGTTCGATTGAAGAATCCAAAAAACTAAAAAAAAGCTCTTTCAAAAGGGTATCTAATAGCATAATTGTTAATTTTTAAAAAAATGGTCACTTGGCCAAAATGGCCAATTAAAGGGAAACAAAATTATTTTCTTAATGTTAGCGCCGCCGGACCGAAATTTCGCTATGACAGTCAAAAATTACGTCAAAAATTGGTCTAATTACATGTGCTTCTAAATTTTTATTTCAACGAGAAAGTGGCCAAAAAAATGGCCAAAAGTTTAAAAAATGTTTTTCGCTGCGAAGATGACGCTGCACACAAATTTTTCTATCACCAGGTGAGAGTACGCAAAAAACTGGTCTACATACGTATTTTTTTTTGGATTTTTCCCGCAACGGCCAAAGTGGCCATAGAATGGCCAAAATCTCAAAAAATTTGTTTCGCCACGAAGACCACGATGGACCCAAATATCGCTTTCACCATGTGAAAGTACGCAAAAAATTGGCTTAAAATCATACATATTTAGCCTTGGAACCCGAAGGGCGAATGTTTCCAATGGCCAAAATTTTAAAAATCACAAAACATTTTTTTGACTGATAAGACCAGGCTGGTTCAATTTTTCGCTATCAACACGTGAAAGTACGCAAGAAAATAGCCAGAAACAGATTTTTCCGTTGAAGGAAAAAAGGATGAAATTGGCCCAAATTTACGCATTTTGGTTACTCTAAGCCATTAAATCTCAAAAAATACGGAAATCAGGGTTATTTTTTCTTTTTTTCGTCTTCTAAATAAATCCCGACTTTCCAGGGATTCCCAATAATCCAAATATCAGTTTCTCGATTCCAGAGAAATGAAAAATCTAACCAAAGCCGGAATTCTCGTTCCCGGGATTGATATTTTTTTTTTTTTCGAAAACGGGAATTCCCGATTCCCAGGAATAAAAATATGCCGGGAATACCCTATTCCCGGCATATTTTTAGTTTCACTATATTTCCAATAATTTTTTTAACTGTCCAGAAATTTAGGGAAAAATACCAGAAAACGAAATCTCATTTGTTTTGGTGGCCCATTCGGAATGTTTTAATTTTTTAAATTTAAATTCAAAATTGACGATTTGAACGCTTTGGAAAAGCGCAAAATTAAATGGCGTCGGTTGTTTTTATCGAACCAGCAGTGAATCAAATGTGTCAAAGTTTTTTAATGGCGAATGTTTTTGCTTTGAAATAAAAAACCGTTCATCTACCATTTTGACCACGATTAAAGAAAATATCAAATATTGTTTCGATCCATTATGTTCTAACAAATTGCAAGACTCCAGTAAAATAATATCCGAAGCTGCTTTGATTAAAATCCTATTCATTTTGATGTCAAAACAAAACATTCGCCATTGAAAAGCTTTCAAGCATTTTAATCACTGCTGCTTCGAATTGGTTATTTGTGTGGAACGATAAAAACAACCGACGCCATTTAATTTTGCGCTTTTCCAAAGCGTTCAAATCGGGCTGAAATTTTGTCAATTTTTAGTGGAAATTTAAAAAATTAAAACATTCCGAATGAGCCAAAACAAATGAGATTTCGTTTTCTGATATTTTCCCCTAAATTTCTGGACAATTAAAAGAATTATTGGAAATATAGTGACACAACTCTATTTGCAATCTCTAGACTCCTTCCGAAGCTTCCGTTAAATAAAAATTTCGTCCCCTATCCGCATACACTCCGTAGATACACCGACGAATATAATACACAACAAAGTAAAAGCAATGTTATTATTTCTCTAACAGTAACAATTCGCTCATTACCTGAGCTTATGCAAAAAAAGTCTCGGGAACATTCAAAGAACATCATCCAGAGAATGGAAAGTCAGTAGGGAACCTTCAAAGTATTTTCCTAACTGAAATTATTTTAAAAAAACAAACAAAAACGACGTATAAGTAAAAAAAAAAAAAATGACGTGAAAGATTTCATATTTAAAACGTAAGAATCTTTTGTTCTCTTTACAATATATACACTTCGCTTTTTTTTTTTTTTCATTATTTACACCGACCACAAGTGGGGTAAATGCGTATCAAGGTGTATAAGCGCGATTTAAGGCGGAGCATATAAATACAGTACTTGAATGTAATCAATCACTTGAGTCTTTATATAAACTTACCTGGACTCTTGCTTCTGATAAAGAAGTTTTGGAAGCCAGTCGCTCCCTCGTCGAAACGCAAGGGTAGTGACTTTTTTCGAATTCCTTTTCTAATTCTTCTAATTGATCTGGGCTAAAGGTTGTTCTATTTCTTCTAAACTTTGGTTGATCGTTATCATCTAAACTAGACGTTTCGTCTTTTTCTACGTCTAATTAAAAAAAAAAAAAAACAAGTTGGTGTTACGCAAGTTTACGCAAGCTATAAGTCATTGCTGCACCAGCACTCACAGTGGTCTGAAAACACCGAAAAAGTAGTAAAAACCTCCAAAAACATTTTTTTTTCCCTGAGATATTTTTATGTAAATATGACTATGGATAACAAATAAGTCATGTTTGACTATGTGAAACATGTTGATACAACATTTCATACTGAATTTGCACTCTTAACTTTAAATTTCAAATTTTGATTTTATAGCGTTAAATTTTTAACTAACCAATTTTCAACATTATTAAAAAAGATGTGTGTCAGACTCGTATCGTGATGAAATGAAACTTCATAATGATTTAAACCGCGTTACGAGTGACGCGTTACGCGCCCAAACAATGTTTAAAAATTATCTGCGTAACAAATCAATTTAAAAAATTTAAACCTTTTAAAAATTATTTATTAGTCTTCTAAAAATTTTTTAGCTCCTTTGTTTAAAGAATTTTTTAGCCTCGTAACTCGAATGCGTAACTCGTTACGCGGCTACGCGGCCAAACAATTGTTAAAAATTATCTCCGTAACAAAAAAATTAAAACTTTAAATTTTTTTTTTAATTTAAAAAAATAATTTAAGCCCCGTTACGCGGCCGAACAATGTTTACAAATTATCTGCGTAACAAATCAATTTAAAAAAATTTAAACCTTTTAAAATTTTTTGTTAGTCTTTTAAAAATTTTTTAGCTCCTTTATTTTAAAGAGTTTTTTAGCCTCGTAACGCGTAACTCGTGACGCGGCCACGCGGCCAAACAATTTTTAAAAATTATCTCCTTGACAAAAAAAAAAAAAAAAAAAAAAAAAAACTTTAAAAAAGTTTTTTTTTAATTTTAAAAAATAATTGAAGCCCCGTTACGTGGCCGAACAATGTGTAATAATTATCTGCGCAACACAAATTTTAAAAAATTTAAATTTTTAAAACTTTTTTATATTTTAGAATAATTTAAGCCGCGTTACGAGGGACGCGTTATGCGGCCGAACAATGTTTAAAAATTATCTCCGTAACATTTTAAAAAATTTAAACCTTTAAAAATTTTTTAAATTTAAAAAAAAAAATTTGCGGAAATTTGGGACTTTTAGAGTGCTGTTATAATATCATAAGAATAAAGACATACGCGATATAAATTCAGGTTGCTATTCAAAAGCCAAAATTCGAACTAATTAGAAATTTTTAAGGCCACTAATTTCAAATCTGACGATAAAATTTGAAAATTCAAAATGGCGGATCCAATATGGTGAACTTTTTTTTTAAAATTCGAAAACCGTCTGGTAAATTTGGTTATAAGGGTTTTGTAGGTCGATGATTTCTAATTTGACATTTAATTTTAAAGATTTATAATGCCGGATCCAATATGGCGGATAATGTAGAAAATAGTCTGCCATATTGGATACACCATTTAAAATTTTTGAAATTCAACCTCAAATTCGAACTCAGGGACTTCGAAAACCTCTACAACAAAATGTTAAAGGCGATTTTCAAATTTTAAAAAAAATTGTCCACCATATTTGATCCGTCATTTTGAATTTTTAAAATTTAACTGTCGATTTGAAATCAGCGACCTTAAAAACTTATAATTTGATGAAATTGTGACTTTTTAATAACATTCCGAGTTAATACCGCTTTTTTTACGTTTCCAGACCACTGTGCACTGCCACAAGAGTCGTTGTAGAATTCTTACCCATTAATCTAGGAATAATCATATCAGATCCAGGTACACCAATCGCGCTTCCGGGACTAGAACTACTTTGCGGACTTCCCATCGTGTTATGCTGGGTTCCTAGACTAGCGAGAGGTCCGGTCGGCAACGACCCCGTGCTCCACATATGGGCCGTAGCGGGATGCCATGGGAAAGCCGCCGCATACGGATGCGGATGATAAAGGCCGTAACCGGCTGCTCTCGCGAATTCCGCAGCCGCCCTTTCCGCCGCTCTATTTCTTAATATTCGATTTATAGAAGAGACGGAGGGAGCTGTCGCATTAGTGCACACACCTAAACGTAGTAAAAGAGAAAAGAAAAAAAAATATAAAGCTTTCGTCACTTTTTTTTTTTTTTTACGTTTGACAATAGATGAATGAGATGGTCGCAGCTGAATTTAAGCAGCAGCAGTCAACATGAGTAATAGCTGTCATCTGTTTTGATATTTTGTTTGTATTCCACTCAGGTGGTCCTGTTCAATATTCAGGTACTTCTCTGTTTAATTGTCAAACACCGTGGATAATTAAATCATTTGACTTCTTTCATATTGTAATTGGGGGTTTTCTGTAGTTGTTTCCTCATTCGACACGTATTTGATCATATTCATTGGCATTCGTCAAGAATGGGATCGGTCACAAGTTTAAAATATAGAACCGTTTTTTTTTTTTGTAACGGATTCATTTGATATTAATTATTGTCAAAGATAAATACAATTAAAGGGGAGAATTTTTTTTTTTTTTTTTTTTTTTTTTTTTAACTCGCTTATTTACAAATGAAGGTTTCTCTACTCGTTAGGAGAGACCGTCTAACCTATTCGAGCTAAAAAAAACTTGGTATATTACATAAGCGCCGTAAAATCAAGATAATTCATTTTTAAAAAATTTGTATTGAGTTTCTGTTACGATTTTTGAAGATTAACGGAAAGTAAAAGCAATTTATTTTATTGGCGTCTATTTAAAGGGGTCCCAGTAATTTCTTAATAGTAGCGTAGTACTTTTTC
Organism: Liposcelis bostrychophila; assembly: GCA_037577465.1. NCBI lineage: Eukaryota > Metazoa > Arthropoda > Insecta > Psocodea > Liposcelididae > Liposcelis > Liposcelis bostrychophila. The sequence continues at coordinate 15,909,743 of CM075207.1, forward strand.
ATATGATCGGCAGTAAATTTAATAATAATATGGCAGCTTTTTTATTGGCAGTACAATTTTGGGTAGTATAAAAATTATTTTGGCAGTATTATAAATAATTTAGCATCAAAAGGCATTTAAAAAAAAGTGTTAACATAATGAAAAAAAAATCGTTTGTTGGGCTCGCCTAAGACAAAATATAAGAAAAAAAAAAGAGGATGCATTTTTCTTTAATGATGCAAATGCTTCTAACGATTTGCTATAAAAGTTTAAAAATTCGAATTTTAACAACTTAGTTTTTAGCGGTATAAACAATTCCTGGCTTCAGTCCCTTCGGGGCTGCCCATAAGCAAGAAAAGGAAACACTACCCATAAAGCGAGAAAAGGAAGAGAGCTAGCCCGAAAAAGTCCACCAAAGCTCTTCTCGTCCATTAAGAAAACGTAGTACTATTTATTAAAAATTTATATTTAAAAAAAAAAAAAAAATTAGCTTTAAAAAAAAAAAATACTGCTTTAATTATTAATTACTGTCACCCTGCAACTTCCCTAAAATATAAAAATTTAATGCCCCCCCCCCCCAAAAAAAAAAAAAATTAATCCACTGTTAATTTGGAGATTCCTTCCGGGAATTCTCGGGACGGGTATCCCCGGGATCCCGAGTTCTTTTTTTCCAAAAAAATTCCCGGTAACATTTTTTTCTTAACTAGTCGGGAATCCCGCTTCCCGGGAATGGAATTTTTCTCATTTTCGAGAATTTCCGATTCCTGATTCCCGGGACTGATAAATATCAATTTTATCAACTTTTTGACCGTTTATCACATACAATTTTCAATATTTTAGAAAAAAGTTATAAAAATCAGAATTTTTTTTTTTTCATAATTTGCCTGACATGGCTCCGCTAATTTTCGAACTTAATTTCGAAAAATACGGAAATCAGGGTTATTTTCTTTTCTTTTCGCTTTCTAAATAAATTCTTGTCTTTCCCGGGATTTCCGGGAATTTAAGTGTCAAATTCTCGGTTCCCGAAAAATGAAAAGGTGACCGAAACGGGAATTCTCGTGTCCGGGATTGATATATTTTTCAAAAGCGAGAATTCTTGATTTCAGGGAATGGAAAAACTTCGGGAATTTGGAATCTCTACTGCCAATTTTTTTTTAAAAAACTGCCCCATTTTTAAATTTACCACTACAAATTTTATGGGAAAAAAAACTTCCCTACCGCCCGATGTATATAGTCGCCCCAAGAAAAAGTGTGTTATAAAATTGAGTCATTAAAAACTTTAGGTTCGTTATAAAATTTTATAACCCGCCAAAAAAGACATCTATTTATAATTCATTATAAAATTTAAATAACAAAAATTATTTTCAGTTTTTTTATTTATTTTTTTTTTTTTATTTTACTTTCTTCTAACGCTTCCCGAATTCTGCTTTTCTTTATTTTGGTTTCCGGACAATTCGTCAATCGTCATTCGTCACAGCCGTTTCGTCACGAGTATATTTTGGTCACAATGCCATTTCGTCACAAAGTTGTTTTTGTCACAATAAATTTTGTCACAGCATACATTTTGTCACAAATAATTCGTCACAAATAAGCTCGTTACAAATAATGCGTCACAAATAATTTTGACACAAACATTTTTTGTCACGAAAGAAAAAAATTTATTATAATTTCGCCGACCACTTGATCCATTATTGTCAGGGAGTGGAGAGCCCAAGGGCTCATAAGTCAAAATTAGCACTTGTTATATGCAACATCTTCGCTGAAATCTTGTGCCCAAAATAACCGGTGACAAAAATTCATGTTACCAAAAAATTGTGACGAAATAATTTGTTACAAAGAAAAAGTGGCAAAATAATTTGTGACGAAGAAAAAGTGGCAAAATAATTTGTGACCAAAAACCTTGTGACAAAATAATTTGTGACCAACCTTGTGACAATAAATTAGTGGCAAAAAATTTGTGACGAATTATTTCTTCGACGAAAAAAACTTGTGACCTACTTGACTTGTGACGAAATGACTGAGACCAAAAGTACTTGGTACCAAGTGGCTGTTTTTTTTTTTTTTTTTTCCTTTTTTTCCTTGTAAAAAATGTTTAAAAAAAGAGTCTTTTAAAGTCCCCATATGCTAAATATAGTGCAATTCAAGCATAAAATTAATATATTGCTCAGTTAAAAATTTTCGTTATTAAAATTTATAATATTTATAAAATTTTATAATCGGCCAAAACGTTGTGCAGTTATAAAATTTTATAACGCACTTTTCCTTGGGATCGCCAATTTAATGTAATGTGGATTTATAAGCCTGGCTGCAAGTAAATTTTCGCCCCTGGTACAAATTTCAATTTGATCTATCTCGAATCCATTCTTGATTTTACATGTTGCAACATGTAAAATATTAAACACGAATTAGTAAAAGAAAAATAAAATAAAAAAATTGCTTGGTTATAAAAAATCCAAAACAACACGATATTTTAAGTTAAAAAAAAAAAATCTACCATTTAGCTACCATATTTTTTAAAAATAATAACTGTAATACCTGTTAAAGATAATGATAGTTCACGCCTATCTGTTGGAATCAAACATTTCGCTTATTAAGTGCCGAAACGGGATAAAATAGATTTTGGAATAAACGGTCCCGTTGGTTTTTTTTTTTTTTTTTTCTCCGGACCACCCGGTTATTTTGTATGTGTGTGCATATGGCATTCATTTTAAATTTAACGATCATATCATGGAAACGGTAAGATAATTAAATAAATCCTGAATGCACATTTACCCGAGTTGAGTCCCGATTAATTTACGTAGTCATAGAAGCATGGGCATTCGTGCGCGCATGCGCAATCCCATACAAACCTAATCAATTCCCGGAATTGACGTAATTAGAGTTTCATAGATTTTCCAAGAAAATTCGGTTAAAATTTTGGTTGCTTCACTGATTTTTTTATATTAATTTTATACTGCATGTTTCTTTTTTTTATTCGTCATCATGTAGTAAAGGCAGTCATGTGATGTGTAATTTCGTGTTTATGGAAAAACGGTCCATGAGAACATTAAATCACGCGTAATTTGTTTGGTTATTCATTCTTTAAATCTTTATTTGATGTGTTATTTATGTACTTGAAAAATCTTTCGCCATTTTGAAAAAAAAAATGAAAAATAATGAAAGCTTACCTTCTGATATCAATCTCTCTCTAATTTCCCACGCGAAAATCGTTGGATTTTCTCGTTTGTATTGTTCTATTTTTGATACGACAGCCGGTGTTGCTACTTTAGGTTTGCTGCCTCCTATGAGACCCGGAGGTCGAAGAGTTCCTGAAATAAAAATGATAGAGGAAATTCGAATTAATAAAAGACTTTTCCTCGTTTTAATTACAAAGAAACAGAAGCCGTATATGTAGTCACGATTGATTCCAACTGCTGACTTTGCTTAGTTTCGCTTATTGCTTATGAGATTAACAAATGGGGTTGAGTGTATTTAATGGGACGTGATTTTTGACATGCTAAATTCTTGTAGGGAAAGGGATTTTGATTTTTAATAGGATATCATTTTTGATTTTTTTTTCTTTGCCTTTCCTTCTTTTTCTTTCAAACCTAATTCTTTTTTATTTGATTTGATTTTTTTTTAAATTATTTTTTTTTAAAGAAAAAATATTCTTGCCTATCTTTCGTCTGCTCAAGTTAACTTTTCTCATCCGAAAAATGACTGATTTCATTATAGACCCTGAGGTTCTCAGTTCTTAGGTGTTAGTTCAGGAAAAAATTAATTTTCATATATGGAAAAAGATTCCTTACCATTTTCCCTAATCCATTTTTCCTAAAAATATAAATACGTAACCCATTTTTCCTAAAAGAAATAAATAGGGTTTGCAATCCCGCACCGGGATTGACTTTTCCGGGATCGGGATTGAGAAATAGTAATACGGCGGGATCCCGGGATCCCGGGATTAAACAAGGAATTACAAAAGCTGTACTTTTATTTCAAATTTAACTTGTAACTTCATATTTTTTTACTTTTCACTTACTAAAAAACAAATTCTTTTTTTCTCCGCACCTCCCAAATCGAATTAAGTAATATGGCATGTAAATAAAACTGCTATTTTTTTCTCTACATCTTTAGGGCAGTCTCCACTTAGTATCGTTCACCGCATTCGCGGTATCAGCCTTCTCGATGAACGTATTCGCACCGGAAGTTTTGTGGATCTTTTACCACGACTTTTTTGATCCTCTTCTGCTTTTTTTTATTTACAAACATTAAAAATGGCGGTTTGAAAGATGTTATTACGGATTTAGAAAGAAAAATTTTAATTCGGCATCGGGAAGATACTAAATCTCTTCCAAAAAAAATCCTGGATCAACCAAGTTTGTATACTTAATTAAATATACGGTATTTTTTATATGCCACAAACGTTTACGGGAGTGAAATCTGCAAAGTACTTCCGGTGCGAATACGTTAATCGCGAAGGCGGACAACGCGAGTGCTGTGAACGTTATCAAGTGGAGACTGCCCTTTTAAAAAAAACTTATTTTTTAGTATTTTATATATAGTACTTATATTTTAGTATAGTATTTATATTTAGTATTTTATAGTAATTTATATACTTTTGACTATTTTCATTTTTTAATTACTTAAAATTTGATTTTAGATTTTAATTAAAAATTTAAAAACTAAATTAAAAAAGTGGATTAAAGTCATCTTCGATTCCAAGATGATTTAAATTCACTTTCTTTACCTGATTTTAAATGCCCATAAATTGCATGCCAAATACTTGTTCTGACTCATTATATATAGTTTTTATTAACTTAATAATAATTCTTAGCAAGATGACTTAGGTTCACTTATTTTAATTAGTAATAACTGATTTTGACAGCAAGCAAAATATTTATTTTGAATCTTTCTAATTTTTATTCACTTAATATAAATTCTACCCAGGTGACTTAAGTTCACTTTTATTCCCTGATTTTAAACGCCTATAATTTCAAGAGAAATATTTATTTTGAATCATTTTATTTTATTAATTTTTTTTTTTTTTTTTTTTTTAGCTTAATAATAATGGCTAAGATGACTTGGGTTCACTTTTTTAACTAATTATAACTGGTCTTAAACAAAAAGCCAAATATTTCTTTTTTATAACGAAGATCAGTAATTTATTATAGTAGGTAACTGTCGTTTTATTTTAATTTTTTTCTTTTTAAAAATATTTTGAACTAAAATATTGAAAAAAATTAAGATATTTAATGCTCATAATTCATTTTTATTTTCCGGGATTAGATCCCGGGATTAATACGAATCCCGGGATTAAATCCCGCTGAAAAAAAGACCCCAATCCCGCGGGATCCCGGGATCTCGGGATCCCGGTGCAAACCCTAGAAATAAATTCCTGATCCATTTTTACTAAAAAAAAATAAATTCCTAATCCATTTTTCCTAAAAAAAATAAATTCCTAGTCCATTTTTCCTGAAAAAATACATTCCTAATAAATTTTTCCTAAAAAAAATAAATTCCTAATCCATTTTTCCTAAAAAAATAAATTCCTAATCCATTTTTCCTAAAAAAATAAATTCCTAATCCATTTTTCCTAAAAAAAAAAAAAAAAAAATAAACTGATCCATTTTTTCTAAAAAAAAATAAATTCTTAATCTATTTTTCGTAAAAAAAATAATTTCCTAATCCATTTCTCCTAAAAGAATAAATTCCTAATCCATTTTTCCTAAAAAAATAATTTCCTAATCCATTTTTCCTAAAAAAAAATAAATTCCTAATTGACTTTTCCTAAAAAGAATAAATTTTTAATCCATTTTTCGTAAAAAAAAGTAAATTCCTAATCCACTTTTCCTAAAAAAAATAATTTCCTAATCCATTTTTCCTAAAAAAAAGTAAATTCCTAATCCACTTTTCCTAAAAAAAAATAATTTCCTAATCCATTTTTCCTAAAAAAAATAAATTCCTAATCGACTTTTCCTAAAAAGAATAAATTTTTAATCCATTTTTCCTAAAAAAAAAAATAAATTCCTAATCCATTTTTCCTAAAAAAATAAATTTCTAATCCAATTTTCCTAAGGAAATAAATTCCTGATCCATTTTTCCTAAAAAAAAATAAACTTTTGACCCATTTTTCCTAAAAAAATAAATTCCTAATCTATTTTTCCTAAAAAAATAATTTCCTAATCCACTTTCTCTAAAAAAAATAAATTTTTAATCCATTTTTCCTAAAAATTTTTTCGTAGCTATTTTTTTCCTAATTTTTAATTGATTTTTTGATTCCTAAAATAAAATTTCCTGAAATCAATGTCTAAAACTTAATCATTTTTAAAGACGTTTTATAATTTTTTATTTTTTATTTTCAGGTAAGTTTCTTTGGACTTGTTTGTCAAGAGTAATCGATCGAAGTTTTTATAAACTTTGAATGTGGTCTATTGTCAATTTGAATCAGGATCGGTTAAAACCTGTTCAATTTTTTTCTGTAAGTATAGGAGTGAATCCGAAAAAAAATCGAAAACAAAATTTTTTTGAATGTAAAGCAACTCTTTACAGTCTGAGATTGTATCGTTAATTGTATAGTAAAAAATTATTTAAATTTAGGCATGACGCTTAACGTCAGTCTCATATATCCCCGTTCGGACGCCGCGCCGAACGAATAGTTTCTAATAAAAATTAAATGAGATCTGTGGCCATCGAGAGTACGAAAATTTTTCCCCATTTGTTGTGCATGTTCCCTGTTCTCCCTATTCTCGAGGAACGATTTTGAGTACCTTCTTGTAAATTCTGTGCTTCTTAACATTTTGAATTGGCTACGGGGCTGTGTCGACTAAATTGTTAAGCCTTTATTTTTCTGAGTTAAAATGACCTTAAGTTTACTTCAGAATGCGAAATTAGTACATCACAGTTCAAAAAATTGAGAAAAAAAGTTTCAAAATGGAATGAAGCCTAAAAATTTTCAAATCCTTTCATAATTTTGAGGAAATATTGGGTAAATTTTGAGAAAATCTCGAGGAAATCTCGAGGAAATTTTGTGGAAATCTCGAGAAAATTTTGAGGAAATATTGAGAAAATTTTGAGGAAATCTTGAGAAAACTTCGAGGAAATCTCGAGAAAATTTTGAAGAAATTTCGAGAAAATTTTGTGGAAATCTCGAGAAAATTTTGAGGAAATCTCGAGAAATTTTGAGAAAATTTTGAGAAAATCTCGACAAAATTTTTAGGAAATCTCGATGACATTTCGAGGAAATTCGAGAAACTTTTGAGGAAATATTGAGAAAATTTTGTGGAAATCTCGAGAAAACTTCGAGGAAATCTCGAGGAAATTCCGATTAAATCTCGAGAATATTTTGAGGAAATCTCGAGAAATTTTGAAGAAATATTGAGAAAATTTTGAGAAAATCTCGACAAAATTTTTAAGAAATCTCGATGACATTTCGAGGAAATTCGAGAAACTTTTGAGGAAATATTGAGAAAATTTTGAGGAAATCTTGAGAAAATTTTGAGGAAATCTTGAGAAAACTTCGAGGAAATCTCGAGAAAATTTTGAAGAAATTTCGAGAAAATTTTGTGGAAATCTCGAGAAATTTTGAGGAAATATTGAGAAAATTTTGTGGAAATCTCGAGAAAACTTCGAGGAAATCTCGAGGAAATTCCGATTAAATCTCGAGAATATTTTGAGGAAATCTCGAGAAATTTTGAAGAAATATTGAGAAAATTTTGAGAAAATCTCGACAAAATTTTTAAGAAATCTCGATGACATTTCGAGGAAATTCGAGAAACTTTTGAGGAAATATTGAGAAAATTTTGAGGAAATCTTGAGAAAATTTTGAGGAAATCTTCAGAAAACTTCGAGGAAATCTCGAGAAAATTTTGAAGAAATTTCGAGAAAATTTTGTGGAAATATTGAGAAAATTTTGAGGAAATCTCGAGAAAATTTTGTGGAAATCTCGAGAAAACTTCGAGGAAATTCCGATTAAATCTCGAGAATATTTTGAAGAAATTTCGAGAAATTTTGAGGAAATATTGAGAAAATTTTGAGGAAATCTCGAGAAAATTTTGTGGAAATCTCGAGAAAACTTCGAGGAAATCTCGAGGAAATTCCGATTAAATCTCGAGAATATTTTGAAGAAATTTCGAGAAAATTTTGAGGAAATTTCGATAAAATTTGAAACTCAAGTTTTATTTATGAGTTGCCCTCCATTTTAGACATACATTTTTTCCCCGGCCTAAAAGAAATTCTAACATTTGTCCGATCAGTGGAGACGATTAGATCAACCTGGATCATTTCATTATGGGTACGGGAAATGCCGGCTAAAGAAATTCGGACCCAAAAGGAAAAAAAAAATTAATGGTTTAACCAGGAAAGGATTGTAAAATCAAAGAAATAATTGAGAAACGAATATTTATCGTACACCTTATGCATCACATTAATTAAATAAACATCAAGCCTCAAAATATAATGGACCGTCTGGTTCCGAGTCACACACGGCGCAAATCTTATTTAAAACGAAAATTCAAAGAATTATTATTTTTTTTATTTACTTCTCAATCTTTTAATCGAAAACTAATTAAAGAATTACCGATAATTGCATTCGTCTTAAGTATAGTGTTTGATTCATACAATGAAACTCAGGCCTGTATTATTTAATTCATTTTCATATTATTTTTTTTTGTTGACCACCTGTGTAAGGAGCATAAGATCTGTTAATTAAAAAGAATTGTAAAGATAATGAGAAATGAATAAGGAATAATCGTCCGCAATGACATCTGTCAAGCTCGGTTTTTGTCAACCGTTCGACATATGTTTCACGTGCCCTTTATATTTATATATATATAAAAGTTGTTGTTTTTCCACACGCACGAAACCATTACATTTTCTTTCTTTTTTTTTTTCTTTTGGTCCAAATTTCTTTAACTGGCACCTTCCGTACCCCGATTCCATAATTAAAGGAAAAAAATAATAAATATATTCGATTGTTTTCATGCGAACCGTTAGCATTATATGGTAATCAAGCCGCGCAAGAGTCAATCTGACCGGAAATAACCTGTAGCACCTAAATCATTAATCTGATATCAAATAATAATAAAAAAAAAACTGTAGAAATGTATAATTATCGCTTTCTATAAAGATTTTATCGCTCGATATAACATCTCGGGTTGGTCATATCTATTGTTTTATTTTAAATGCCGATTCTCATAGGCTTCCTGTTTAATCTAGACCGGTCGACGATCGTCCCGCTATAATGTGTTATTTTTTTTTTGACCTAACACCATATGCATCTTAGATCTGATATAATTATTTTTCGTGGTAAAATTTATTTGACAAGGAAATATTTGTAAAACGGTACGAAATGGATAAGATCTGATCTGAGAGTAAAACTGTAAGGTTTTGTTGCTTTTAAGGCCGAAATTTCACGCTAAAACATGCTGCAGTGACATGTTGGGACATGTTGTTCAACTTGTTGCAGCGTCAGTAACATGTCGCCGACATGTTACTCATGTTGAAGCTGTTGCGCAACACTGAAAAATGAAAATTTTAAAATGTTGCACAGTCTGTTGCAACGTGTTTCAGCGTGAAATTTCGGCCTAAGGTTCTGCTTTTAAGAGGAGGCTTCACGGAATACCGGTAGGAATAATGACTTTTTTGTCCAACATTCGATTTAAGGGGGGAAAAAGTATTTTAAGGTATCTAACGAGCTCCTTTGACTTTTTCTTGAATTTTCGGTGCAAGTTTCAACTTGTTCCAAGCGAACAAGGAAAACAAAATCAAAGTTTTTCGAACGCAATTTTTTTGAAATTATTTTCCCGCCGCTCATACATTCCAGACAAGTTGAAACCTATCCTAAAAATTCCAGGATGTACCTGAGGAGTTCGTTAGATACCTGAAATTTGGATTTTTGTCACCGTAAATCGAGCATTAGACAAAACACCCATTTCTTCGGGTATCCCGTGAAGCCTTCTTTGGTTCTTTGAAGCCTAAGGCTTCCTGGTAATCGCCTCCTCTGAATATTGTTTTTGTCCAAATACCATTGTCAACAACATCGCAGTTTAACATTAATTTCTGGGGAGTAGAGGACAATACTTTCGGTTACATTATCCATTTTCCATCATCTTTATTGACTTTCTGTTGAATGTTTCAAAAACTTTTTTTTTTTTTTAAATATCACAGATCAAATAAGACCATGCACGTTTATATAGAGGTTATTACTTTAACACAAATCATCATGGATTATTCCCGTAATACTTTGCGATTACTCCCACAATGCTTCGCGATTGGCGACAAACAAAATTTAATTTAAAATGACGCGAAACCATTTTTGGGTTTTATTTTAATTTTTTCTTTTTTGCCCCAAGAAAAAGTGTGTTATAAAATTGAGTTATTAAAAACATAAACTTCGTTATAAAATTTTATAACTCGCCAAAAAAGACATCTATTTATAGTTCGTTGTAAAATTTTATAACAAAAATTATTTTCAGTTTTTTTTCTAAGTTTTTTATTTTCTTCTAACGCTTATCGAATTTTTCTGTTTCTGTTTTTCTTTATTTTTGAACCTTTGGCAAATTAAAAATACAAGAAATAAACCGAAAATTCGGAAAAATGTAGAAAATATTATAAGTCAAAATATATGCAACTTAAGAACCATATTGTCGCTTTTAAAAACCAGTTGAAAAGAGGTGGAGTGGAGAAAGGCGGCTGGTGAGTCGACCACAAGGCTCGGGTTCTATTCCAAAAAATTGTAATTTTTTTTCTTTTTTTCTCATGAAAAATGTTTAAAAATGAACCTATAAAGCCTTCATATGCTAAATATAGTGCGATTGAAGCATAAAATTAACATATTGCTCAATTAAAAATTTTAATTTTAAAAATTTGTAAATAGTTATAAAATTTTATAACGCACTTTTTTTTTGGGTGTATAACAAAAAACAAAAATAACATTACTTCAAAATTTTTTTTAAAATGAAAAAGCGAGAAAAATCTACTTATTAAAATATTGTATGGGAATGACAAACGACTTACGATATATGACAAATACGCAAAGTATTATGGGAATAATCCATGATGCTCTGCGTTAAAGTAATAAACTCCATTAAAATTAATTGGTTTTTATTTATTTCGTTTTTTAAGCAGTAAATTCAGCTGTCTGAACAGAGAGGCTGGATTTGATAAAGAAAATATTTTTGGTAATTTGTATTGAGGAGAAAACTTCCAAAAAAAACTCTAAATTGTATGCGTACTTTGCATAGTCTAAGATGGGTCTTAAAACGGAGTCATGTCTAAACTTGTTATGTGCTCCTCCAGTTCCCTGCAAATCAAACATTCACAGTCGTTGACTTCCTAGGTATAGACACTGCCCCCCACCACACTTTTCCTATGGCTCGCAATATATTCATCCTTTAATACAAAAATAAAATTCAATTATTTTAAGGATTTAAAAAAAAATCACTTGAGGCATTGCTATTGATATTTGATTAGAAAAACTATTGCTGCATATCTGATCTATGATTTCCTCGCCGTTAATTTTGGTTTCGGCTGATCGCAAAGCGGACATTTCACAGGGAGCCAGTTTTGTAACTCGAGAAAACACTCGTAACACATTAAATGCTCGCAATTAGTTATCCTCAGTTCTTTGTTTTTAGTTTGTTTTTGCCAACAAATTATGCACTCGTCCTCCTTCCCAATCTTTCGAATCGATGGACCTTGCGAACCGCTAGGCCCTCCGGCGTTCCCAGAACCGCCTCCTTGTCGTTTTGGCGTTTTTTTTTGCTCTTTCATCGCGGCATTTTATTTCAGTTTTAATAAACCCTTTAAATTATCCACTGTGATAACAATCACCGCGCCAGTAAGGGAGATTTAATTATCTAAGGAAGCGCTGTATCCTCTTCTAAACATTGCGAATCAAGTCCTTAACATTAGAGACCCTAAATTAAAAGAGACTGGCAAAAAAATTTGGCGCAAAAAAGCGGTGCCCACGGATCATGCGCACTGATTTTTGAAAGTTTTTGGTTACATTGCCGGTGTAAACTGCATCAAAGTCAAAAATGGCGATTGTTTTTGTTTATTCAATGTGTATTTGTTTACCGGCTCCTTAAAAAAGTCAGATTTTGAACGCAAACAATGAAAGTGCTTACGAAGACGAAAAAACACTTAATGCTGTTCAGCTATTATTGAAAGCCACCAATTAAGTCGGATTTATTAAATTTATAATGGAGAGCAAAACAAAAACATTCGCCATTTTTTATTGTGCTGCATTTTGCAGCGGCAGTTTTGCCAAAATTCCGAAAATTCCAACTTATCAGTGCGCATGATCCGTGGGCACCGATTTTTCGCGCCAATTTTTTTTGCCAGTCTCTTTTAATTTAGGGTCTCTACTTAACATGAGTTTTCCATGTGAGTTTGCAGTCGATAAATATATTTAAATATTTTACCCAGTAGCTAGGCCTAATTTCCTAACTCTCGATGCGAATTATAAGGTCATCATTGTTCTCGATTTCTATCCTCCTCCTTGTGAGCAAGAGCATTTTTAAAATGGTGCGTTTGTGAAATTGATAAAAATAAAAGTGCTGCAGGTACAGTAGTCACTTGCTTTCTAATTCCACTTCTATTCGATGTTCAAACAAGTATAGCAGCCGACAAAATATTGTTTACATTTTCACTTTTGTTTACAAACGTCTCGGAAAAATTTAAAATTTCTCAAACAAATCTTTTAAAATTTATTTGATCGAATACATGAATTTAAAAAATTTTCAGTCGTTGCAAATGATTTTCAATCATCTTCCCTCGGCCAGCACCAGAAAAATCACTCGTGACTTTCTCTTGGATTCCGTTATGAAAAAAGCCATCGTGGACATTATACGAGACAAACCGAACAGATGCAAAGAGCAACCGAAAACGAAGCGGAAATCGAAAAAGAAGCCCGAGCCGAAAGGGAAAAAACAAGAGCGGAAGAAAAATCGAAAGAAAACGCCCGAAGGGAAAAAAATCGGCCGAAATAATCCGTTCATACGTTTTTATCTTCAAGTTTTTGACGAATTAAGAGGGACAGGTGCCGTTACCGAAATAGCAAAAGAAGCAGGAAGGAGATGGTGCTATATGACCCCAAACGAAAGAGCTAAATATGGATGTAAAATTTGACGATGTAAAAATAATAGGAAAACGTAAATTACTGAATATCCTAGTTATTAGCCCGGGAGGTCCAAACGAGCAAAAAGCCAATAGATAACAATCGATTTTTTTTTTAAACGACGATACGAACTGATCAATATTTATTGGTCGATTCACGTGCGCAAGGTGTTTTTTACATTTTCGACGATTTTCTTTTTTTGCGTGCGTTTCACGAATTTAAATTTTAGATTATCGTACGGACAGATGCATTGGTGTCTTAACTTCTCGTTTTTTTTGTATTTTTATTTTTTATAGGAGCTGTCGGATTTTTTTTTCTTTTTTTGAAACCAGAGGTTCATTGGGTCACGGTTTGTTTTAATACTCGAACTTTTGATCCAGGAAAAATAAATTTTTCTCCAAAAATATGTCACCAATTTTTTTTTCCGGCGCCGATTTAAAAATAGGTTAGGCAAAGGGTCTCGACTATTTTCAACCCCTTTTCATCCAAAAAAAGACCTTACCCCGTTTTTTACGGGGTTAAAATTGCCCATAATATGTGTTTGGGACTCTAACTGCTATGAAATGAACGGAAAATTTTTTTTCCCGAAAATTGTATTAAAAATCCTTAAAATACCGTTAAATGAAGAGGTCTGACCAGGGATGCGGTTCAGAATCGGATAACAGTAACGGCTATTAGCATCAATTGCTGAAAAGTTCAATCTGGCATGTTTGTTTTTATATCGAAGATGGAGTAACGGTTGAGGTGGGAAATGAAAGCGATCCAAAGGTACTTTTAATGTAATGATGAACCGCCATTTCAATTTCGGTTAATTGAAAGTAATAAAATAAAGAAAAAATTACCCGGGGCCTAGCACTGTTTTAAAAGTGTCTCGGTTGAATTTTTTTTTATAGTATTATTTTTTAGTCCCTCTGGAATGCCTCAAGACTGATTTCATTGAGTTGAGGTCCATCTGACTGGAAATATAAGGCATTCATTTCGCTAGGGTGCTTGAATAAACATGGCAACGCCGAATTTTTTGAAGATTTAAATTTGTTTTGGCGCGTGTTCGAAACTTTGTCGGTCATTTAAAAAATGGTGGTTGTTTTTGTTTTGATTCGTAAATTAATGTGTTCAATTAGTTTTTCTTCGTAAATGGATATAGATATGGATTTATTCTTAAAATGGAATCTCTATATATCCATTTTACGAAGAAAAACTAATTGAACACATTAATTTACGAATCAAAACAAAAACAAACCACCATTTTTTAAATGACCGACAAAGTTTCGAACACGCGCCAAAACAAATTTAAATCTTCAAAAAATTCGGCGTTGCCATGTTTTATTCAAGCACCCTAGCCGAAATGAATGCCTTATATTTCCAGTCAGATGGACCTCAACTCAATGAAATCAGTCTTGAGGCATTCCAGAGGGACTTAAAAATAATACTATAAAAAAAAATTCAACCGAGACACTTTTAAAACAGTGCTAGGCCCCGGGTAATTTTTTCTTTATTTTATTACTTTCAATTAACCGAAATTGAAATGGCGGTTCATCATTACATTAAAAGTACCTTTGGATCGCTTTCATTTCCCACCTCAACCGTTACTCCATCTTCGATATAAAAACAAACATGCCAGATTGAACTTTTCAGCAATTGATGCTAATAGCCGTTACTGTTATCCGATTCTGAACCGCATCCCTGGTCAGACCTCTTCATTTAACGGTATTTTAAGGATTTTTAATACAATTTCGGGAAAAAAAATTTTCCGTTCATTTCATAGCAGTTAGAGTCCCAAACACATATTATGGGCAATTTTAACCCCGTAAAAAACGGGGTAAGGTCTTTTTTTGGATGAAAAGGGGTTGAAAATAGTCGAGACCCTTTGCCTAACCTATTTTTAAATCGGCGCCGGAAAAAAAATTGGTGACATATTTTTGGAGAAAAATTTATTTTTCCTGGATCAAATAGATAACAATCGATTTTTTTTTAACGACGATACGAACTGATCAATATTTATGGTCGATTCACGTGCGCAAGGTGTTTTTACATTTTCGACGATTTTCTTTTTTTGCGTGCGTTTCACGAATTTAAATTTTAGATTATCGTACGGACAGATGCATTGGTGTCTTAACTTCTCGTTTTTTTTGTATTTTTATTTTTTATAGGAGCTGTCGGATTTTTTTTTCTTTTTTTGAAACCAGAGGTTCATTGGGTCACGGTTTGTTTTAATACTCGAACTTTTGATCCAGGAAAAATAAATTTTTCTCCAAAAATATGTCACCAATTTTTTTTTCCGGCGCCGATTTAAAAATAGGTTAGGCAAAGGGTCTCGACTATTTTCAACCCCTTTTCATCCAAAAAAAGACCTTACCCCGTTTTTTACGGGGTTAAAATTGCCCATAATATGTGTTTGGGACTCTAACTGCTATGAAATGAACGGAAAATTTTTTTTCCCGAAAATTGTATTAAAAATCCTTAAAATACCGTTAAATGAAGAGGTCTGACCAGGATGCGGTTCAGAATCGGATAACAGTAACGGCTATTAGCATCAATTGCTGAAAAGTTCAATCTGGCATGTTTGTTTTTATATCGAAGATGGAGTAACGGTTGAGGTGGGAAATGAAAGCGATCCAAGGTACTTTTAATGTAATGATGAACCGCCATTTCAATTTCGGTTAATTGAAAGTAATAAAATAAAGAAAAAATTACCCGGGGCCTAGCACTGTTTTAAAAGTGTCTCGGTTGAATTTTTTTTTATAGTATTATTTTTTAGTCCCTCTGGAATGCCTCAAGACTGATTTCATTGAGTTGAGGTCCATCTGACTGGAAATATAAGGCATTCATTTCGGCTAGGGTGCTTGAATAAACATGGCAACGCCGAATTTTTTGAAGATTTAAATTTGTTTTGGCGCGTGTTCGAAACTTTGTCGGTCATTTAAAAAATGGTGGTTTGTTTTTGTTTTGATTCGTAAATTAATGTGTTCAATTAGTTTTTCTTCGTAAAATGGATATAGATATGGATTTATTCTTAAAATGGAATCTCTATATATCCATTTTACGAAGAAAAACTAATTGAACACATTAATTTACGAATCAAAACAAAAACAAACCACCATTTTTTAAATGACCGACAAAGTTTCGAACACGCGCCAAAACAATTTAAATCTTCAAAAAATTCGGCGTTGCCATGTTTTATTCAAGCACCCTAGCCGAAATGAATGCCTTATATTTCCAGTCAGATGGACCTCAACTCAATGAAATCAGTCTTGAGGCATTCCAGAGGGACTTAAAAATAATACTATAAAAAAAAATTCAACCGAGACACTTTTAAAACAGTGCTAGGCCCCGGGTAATTTTTTCTTTATTTTATTACTTTCAATTAACCGAAATTGAAATGGCGGTTCATCATTACATTAAAAGTACCTTTGGATCGCTTTCATTTCCCACCTCAACCGTTACTCCATCTTCGATATAAAAACAAACATGCCAGATTGAACTTTTCAGCAATTGATGCTAATAGCCGTTACTGTTATCCGATTCTGAACCGCATCCCTGGTCAGACCTCTTCATTTAACGGTATTTTAAGGATTTTTAATACAATTTTCGGGAAAAAAAATTTTCCGTTCATTTCATAGCAGTTAGAGTCCCAAACACATATTATGGGCAATTTTAACCCCGTAAAAAACGGGGTAAGGTCTTTTTTTGGATGAAAAGGGGTTGAAAATAGTCGAGACCCTTTGCCTAACCTATTTTTAAATCGGCGCCGGAAAAAAAAATTGGTGACATATTTTTGGAGAAAAATTTATTTTTCCTGGATCAAATAGATAACAATCGATTTTTTTTTAAACGACGATACGAACTGATCAATATTTATTGGTCGATTCACGTGCGCAAGGTGTTTTTTACATTTTCGACGATTTTCTTTTTTTGCGTGCGTTTCACGAATTTAAATTTTAGATTATCGTACGGACAGATGCATTGGTGTGTTAACTTCTCGTTTTTTTTGTATTTTTATTTTTTATAGGAGCTGTCGGATTTTTTTTTCTTTTTTTGAAACCAGAGGTTCATTGGGTCACGGTTTGTTTTAATACTCGAACTTTGTATGGATAGCTGTGTTAGATTCGAGCAACTGCACACATTTTCTTAAAAAAAAAATAAAACCTGAATTTCTCTATTAAGAAATTTGGTCGAATTTCAGGAAATCCAAATATTTGACATTTCAAGTAATTCTGGATTTTTTGTTTTAGTTCGACTTTCTTGTACGGTACATGTTCTCTAGCAAAATTTTGTTCTTGGAAAAAATACAATCTTGAATAAAGCACCCCGTTCCCTACAATTTTTCCTTAAAAATTAAATTCCTAATCCATTTTAACTAAAAATTTTGGTTCTTCAAATTTTTTTCCTAACCACTTTTTTCCTTAATTTCAATTTTCCTAAAAATTTTAGATTCCTAAAATAATTTCGTAAAATGAATATTTTTCGTAATTATGAATCAATTTAAGTTCCATGACCCGAGATAAAAATTATCCTTCAAAATTTTTCCTATATTATTAAATCCCTAAAAGAATTTTTGGAAATTTAATTTTAAAGATTCTAGGAAATTTCATTTTAGGAGTTTTAAGAAATTTTATTTTAAAAATCAAAAAAAAATTTAGGAAAATTGAAAATTAGAAAACAAATAGTTATGAAAACAATTTTACGAACCACAATTTTCAGAAAAATGGATTAGGAATTTATTATTTTTTTTATGATAAGATTTATCCTAAAAAAAAATAAATTCCTAATCCATTTAATGGATTAGGGATTAATTTTTTTTAGGATCTAAAATGATAAAAAATTTTTTTTTAGGATGAATGGATTAGGAATTTATTTTTGTTTAGGAAAAATGGATTAAGAATTCATTTTTTTTAGTATCTAAAATGATTAGGAATTTTTTTTGGGATAAATGGATTAGTAATTTTTTTTTTTAGGATCTAAAATGATTAGGAATTTTTTTTTAGGATAAATGGATTAGGAATTTTTTTTTTTAGGATTTAAAATGATTTGAAATTTTTTTTATAGCATGAATGGATTAGGAATTTATTTATTTTAGGATAAAATGATTAAGAATTTTTTTTAGGATGAACGGATTAAGAATTTATTTTTTTTAGGGTAAATGGATTAGGAATTTATTTTTTTTAGGATCTAAAATGATTAGGATTTCTTTTTATTGGGGATGAATGGATTAGGAGTTTATTTTTTTTTTGGGATAAATGGATTAGTAATTTATTTTTTTAGGACTCTAAATGATTAGGAATTTTTTTTATAGGATGAATGGATTAGGAATTTATTTTTTTTAGGATAAAATGATTAAGAATTTTTTTTTAGGAGGAACGAATTAGGAATTAATTTTTTTTAGAAAAAATGAATTATGAATTAATTTTTTTAGGATAAATGAATTAGGAATTTAATTTTTTTTATGATTTTAAATGGTTAGGAATTTTTTTTAGGATGAATAGATTAAGAATTGATTTTTTTTAGGATAAAATGATTAGGAATTTTTTTTTTAGGATGAATGGATATAGAATTTATTTTTTTTTTTTTAGAAAAAAATGGATTAGGAATTCATTTGTTAGGAAAAATGGTAGGGAATGAAGCACCCCAAATCCTAAATTGTTTGGGACCATTTTTCAAAATAAGAGAATCTCGCTTTAATTTTACCAACTGCTCAAGTTTGCATCGTCTCCCAATTTTTTTTTTTTTCTGATGCAGCAAAGAAAGCCCTTTACACTTTAGTTTTAAGGCTTATATAAACGGCGGTATGGAACAGGTCGATTTTTTTCGTATGCATCTTTTCCGAATAATACTAATTAACTTCAAAACCAAAAAAAAAAAAAAAATTCTTCAAAACAAGATAATTTAAAATTCCTGTTTTTGGATTTGAGCATCTTCAAAGCATTATTTATAATTAAATTAATAAACACTTCTTTGTTTCCTTAAAATAAAAAGGACATCAAAAAGCATTTTACAAAATTCATTATCAGATAATTTTTACCTTTTTTTAGTCAGTCAAGGCGGACATAA
Source organism: Liposcelis bostrychophila (assembly GCA_037577465.1). Classification (NCBI taxonomy): domain Eukaryota; kingdom Metazoa; phylum Arthropoda; class Insecta; order Psocodea; family Liposcelididae; genus Liposcelis; species Liposcelis bostrychophila. The sequence goes on from CM075207.1 coordinate 15,928,866, forward strand.
CTTGTTTTTCTGCTGTCGGCCGTTAAAATATTTTTTTTTTGGTAAATGCTTACGTTTGACATGCGATCCTCGATATAATTTACATGTAATTGCAATTAGCTCCTCAGTAATTATGTACTCCATGGTTAATAATACCTAGTCGGGTTTTTTTAATTCATTATATTTGGCATGCACATACACACATACGGCGATAGCGGAACTTTTTTTTAGAATCATCGTATACAAAAAATTAATTTCGAATGAATTCCAAAATATTTACCGAGAAAAATATTTTTAATTGCCGCTATTTAATTTTTTTTAAATTAATACTTTTTTCTTCTTAAAAAATTAATTACATATTCTGTTTTCTTATTGTTTAATTTTCATATTCTATTTTTTTTTTTTTTTTTTTTTAAGAAAATGTGTGCAGTTGCTCGAATCTAACATAGTTATCCATGCCAATGTTTGAGTATTTAAATAGGTCGTGACCCAATGAGGTAATTGTATTGTAGGCAGAGATTGGGGAAGTGAGGGTTGCAGGCTTTGACCTGCACTCATTTCGTTCGATCCGTAAACCACCAATAGGTGAGGTGGTACAATACACCACCACCATACCTGATATGTAATATGCTAGTGATTCAAATTGAGCTGAGAAGTACAGGGCATTACTGGGACTACTATCGGAATCTGAATCGCATTGAAATTTTTTTTATTGGAATCGGGATCGGTATCAGGGTTCTGCCGTGCTAAGCGACTTGGTCGTAAGTGCAATTTCGTGAACAATGGGTGTTCTTTATTTTTAGCTTATGTAAACAGTGGTCCTATTCCATTGTTTACAAAAATTCACTTACGACCAAGTCGCTTAGCACGACAGAATTGTCCCGTAAAATATGGAAGAACCTTGGGTATCGGTTTCGGAATCAGAATCGCAGCCCTCGGGATATCCACCTTACTTTTCCAGCGGGGTTATTAAAAACCGATCTTCCGTGCATTAATTTTTTACTTTTATTAATTATTAATCACTAATAGTTAACGAAAATCGATCATTAAAAACCGGTCATTACTACTTCGCCGGTTTTTTTTATTTTTATAAGCCTCAGTGCTGTACAAACTGGCATCGCCGAGCAAATACTTTCATTTATTTTCTTGTTAGCATATTTAAAAATACAAACAATTTTCTTCAGTTGCGGTGTGGGTGCTTTGTACCTCCGTTTCCGATAAAAAGCTTCCGATGCTAACAGCAGTAGGTGAATAATAGAGATAATCGACCACTGGTCTGGAACCCCCATAGACTTTTCGGTCCAACTTTTGACAGCCCTGATTTGAAACATCCACGGATTTCTGACCATTGGTCCGAAACAGCTGTAGAACCATTGATCCGAAATGTCTATAAGAGTTCCAGAACCGGAAGAGGACCAGAATCCCATAGGAGTTTCGAACCAGGGCTGCCGAAAATTGGTCTGAAACGTCTGCGGCGGTTCCAGACCAGTGGTCTATTATCCCTATTATTCACCTACTAACAGCATCTTTAAGATAATTCAAAGTCTGGAACATAACCTTCCGTAAAGCTTCTCCGGATACTTAAATCCATTCGAGATTGACATAGATGGAATAACATTGCGATTGAGCGTTTGCCTACACGTACGGCATAGTAAAAATTCGCTAACGCTTTGTTCCGGAAATTCATTTTCCAACCATTGCCACAGCGGCCTTACCAGTAGATGCACAAGCTATATACGCATTTATATTACTTTTCAATGATTGCGTGAAACGATTATATGTTTCCATGAGAAGTCGCAATCACGGCCGTATAAACAGGTCCGGAAACTTCCTATGCCGATCATGTCCCGCTTAACTATGCCAAAATTAGTTCTAAAATTGGCCACTGGCGGCGCTGCGATCTAGAGACCAGCAACATGTCTAATGTTTACGTTGGGACTCCCACTGGGACTCTCGTTTCGAACAACAAGAGAAAGTAGCCGCCATCATTGTTTACATTACCAACGACCAATCAAAAAGCATCTCTCTAACAACTAGAGCTCACGGTGGTAGAAAGGAGGAACTAATTTTGGCATAGTTAAGCGGGACATGGTCTCCAATGTATAAGGGATAGGAGTTTCCGGACCTGTTTATACGGCCGTGGTCGCAATGTAAAACTTTTACCACATCCCGCCGGGCCAGTCAAAAATATTTGAATGGGCAATCGATTTATCGAAGATGTATGAAATACATGAATGTTGTGAAGAATCAATTCTTTTTGTTCTTCATTCATCTGTCTAATTTGTCTGCAATGTAAGGGTGCAAATTCACTATCGAATACCAACATTGGTCCAGCACTCCGTAGTGAATTTACACCCTAAGACATTAACTTGCTGATAACTTTTTTGTAGAAGTTATCAAACCTTAAAGCATTTATCCTTTTGTTACTTGAAAATATTGGAAAATTCCATTTGTAAGCTTTTCCATGGTAACTCCTTACATTTATCTCTCTGGGATCTTCTACGATTCTAAAAGAATCAACAAATGATTTTATGCTCATTTCACACATTGAACAAGCATATTTGGAAATTTTAATTGTTAATTCTATTTGAGCCGGTTTTTAAATATTCTTGAGTTGTAAAGGCCTGAAATTATTTTCATTTCAACGTAAGGGTGCCTTTTAACGCCTTTGAGGGTGCAATTTTACTATGGAATGTTTGACCAACATGTAGTCCAACATTCCATAGTGAATTTGCACCCTCAAAGGCGTTAAAAGGGCGTGTAAGGCGTTAAAATTTTATAGTCTTTGAAACTTTGATGTTTCATAAATCGAGATAAATCCAAATCGATTCTTCTGAAATTTTCAATGATTAAGCTGAACTTGGTGGTTCAGGATGAATTTTTTAACATGAGGGTATCTATCGGTTGCAAGTTTTTCAAATCTGATTTTGTGGTACGTAGTCGTGTTTTTCTGATCAACGTTAGAACAACGTTAGACCAACCTGGTCCTACGTTATGGAAATAACGACATCATTGATGAAAAAATTTCGTTGGGTACATTAGCCGAGAGGAAATCGAACCTTCGTCTTCCGCTTGCCGGGCGGGTGCTCTACCACTAAGCCACCTACCCGCACTCGGTGAATCCTCTCTCAACGATGAACTTAAATTGCAACACGAATCATTCCCGCGCTTTGTGATCCGTGTTGCAATTTAATTCCATCGTTGAGAGAGGATTCGCCGATTGCGGGTAGTAGGTAGCTTAGTGGTAGAGGTCCCGCCCGGCAAGCGCACAGAGTAAAGAAGACTACGTAGAGAAGGAACTCCCATGGTAAAGTTTGGTTTGGGATCACATCATGTTTAGCTTATGAAGGAATGACGTCATCCGTAAGCTAAACACGATGTGATCCCAAACCAAATCGTTCATAAGAGTTACACTCCCCTGGGCAAGCGGAAGGCGGGGGTTCGATTCCCTCTCGGCTCATGTACCCGATTAAATTTTTTCTCAATGATGTCGTTATTTCCATAATTTAAAAAAATAAAGATCGAGTTTTCTGCTTTTGTAAAATTATAAAAGGTGACAGATTTTTCCTCGTAAATTGGTCTTACATTTTTTTTTTTTTTTTTTTTTTTTTTTGAAAACCGATTTATTTTTATTCGGAGGACAAACTGTATACCCTGTAAGTAAGCAGACAAGCGGAGGAAAGGTCGTAAGTTGACGGTTTATGATTCCTATTACCTGCTAGAGCATTAACTTTATATTATTTTCATATCTTATACTTATGAGGCCCTTACATAATATATTTAAGATTTGAAGCCCTTAAATTAATTGTGCCACGTAGCCCAAAAATTGTTTAAGACCGAAAAAAAAATGCTAAAGCATGTTACGGTAATATGTTGCTCTGCATGTTGCAGCGTTAGGAACATGTCGACTGCTCCGAAGAACAAGTACTTATTTTTTTTTTAGCCGTACAAAAAGTACCTATCTTTTTTTCGACAGTTGAAAAACTACCTATCTTTTTTTGTTAATGCAAAATGATCTATCGTATATAGCAATGACCATTTAAATAGATCGTTATAAGTCGTCAAAAAAAAGATAGGTAGTTTTTCAACTGTCCAAAAAAAGATAGGTACTTTTCGTACTGCTAAAAAAAAAATAGGTACTTGTTCTTCGGAGCAGTCGATGTGGCCAACATGTTGCCAAACATGTTGCAAAATGGACATATGTTGGGAACATGTCAAATTTTTATTTTTCAGTTTTCTGTGTTGCGTCACATGTTGGGTAACATATTGATAACGTGTTTCTAACGCTACAACAAATTGAGCAATATGTTGTCTCAACATGTTACTATCACATATTTTAGCGTGAAATTTTGGCATACCCGAGAAAAAGTGTGTTATAAAATTATAACCCGCCACAAAAGACATCTATTTATAATCCGTTATAAAATTTTATAACACAAATTATTTTCAGTTTTTTTTTCAAAGTTTTTTTATTTTCTTCTAACGCTTCCCGAATTTTTCTATTTCTGTTTTTCTTTATTTTTGAGCCTTTGTCAAATTAAAAATACAAAAAATAAACCGAAAATTCGGAAAAATCTGGAAAATATTTTAAGTCTAAATAATTGGTAACTTAAGAACCGTATTGTCGCTTTTTAAAATCAGTTGGAAAGTGGTGTAGTGGATAAAGGCTGCCGGTAAGTCGACCTCAAGGCTCGAGTTCTATTCCAAAAAATTGTATTTTTTTTCCCCCCTTTTTTTCCTCATTGAGAAATGTTTAAAAAAAGAGTCTTTAAAGTCACCATATGCCAAGTATAGTGCAATTCAAGCATAAAGTTAATATATTGCTCAGTTAAAAATTTTAAGTATAAAAATTTATAAATAGTTATAAAATTTTATAACGCACTTTTTTTCTTGCGTATAACTCTACCTATTTTAACATTTTGTTCTGACTTCCAACTCTTGATTTTATTTTTAAACTGCCCTTTCCTCAAAGTTTGACTGTTTTTTGAAATTTTTTTTTTTCGTCTTTGAAGTGATTAAGGAAACTTTTTAGAATTGTTTTTCCAAAAATTAACTTTTCGTGAACGAAATTTTGCGAATGGGTAAAAGCGTACGCCTGCCATTATTTCAATACACGCGACTCTTTAATCCCATTAAATTCCGCAAAAACCGTTGAATAATTTAAATCCTTTCAGTGTAAACAACCCTTTAAACTTTCTCAAGTCTCTTTATTCGATCGTTTTTAACAGGTTTTTCCCACAAAATAAAAATGAATCAATTTCAAAATCTTTCGGGTACGTCCAACATGTGAAATCATTCTAAATTCTTTTTTTTTTTTCTCCTCTGATTTAACAATCGAAAAAAGAAAAATAAGCCTTGTGAATGACACAACAAAGAACAAGAATCACTAAGAGATATCAAACCGTTCAATAGAAGAAGAAAAAAAATGATTTAAAATTCAAAAAGGAGACAACATAAAAAGTAATTAAAATGACAATCGAATAACTCATAGGTAAACAACAATCTTTTGTTAACAGATGACTGTCGTCGTTCGTTTAATTAGTGAATTGTCACCGAAAACAGAACCGGAAATGATAAATTAGTTAAAACAAATGCAATCGAACAAAAACATGCAAATGAAATAAGTTTTAAATGTTTTTTTTCCCATACCTAAAAGCTTGGTGACTGCGCCTTGCTGAGTGAGCATATGTTGAGCTAAATCGTAATGCCTCCCCAATCCGAATCTCGATAATTCTAATAACCTTTGCTGTTGGCTGGCCAAACCTGCCAGGGGATGACCGGCCGATAAGGAACCTAACGGTGGAGTTGCCAGTGTTGACACGTATAGATCTCGCAAAGACGTGCTGGGAGCGTTTAAAACGTTGGTTGTTGGTGCTACTGTAACGACAACAAGAAGAAAAATAAATAAAAATTTAATTTCATTGAACAAATTTTTCAGAACCAAACACGCTCATTTAATTTTTTATTCAGGTGTAAATTTTACGTCAAACGGTTTCTTTTTTATTTTTTTAACCACGTCAATAACGTTTGGTATAATTTTCTGTTGGCATTCGAAACCGATTTCTTTTCGTGCAAGAAAAATAACGTAAGCTTTCGTGCAAGTATAAAACGTGCTCTTTCGACGTAAAGCTATTCATTTACTTATTTTTTTTTTCCTTTGTATCACGTTCAAATTATATATTAATTATATCAGAAATATTTTATATTTAACAAAAAGAGGATGAGCCGTGTTTTTGTAATTTTTTGAGGGACTTGAGATCTCTTAGGTTGCTTGATTTTACACGGACGTTGTAATTTATCATTTCCGTATCTCCCGGAAGGATCAACGAATGTTGAAATTGAATGTTGCTGAGCAAATGGAGGAACCTTAACAGATTTTTAGAACGATGGTATTTTTGGTCAATTAGAAAAATGGTTGCTATAAAGAGAAACGGGGTTTTCCCCGTCAAGCTAATAATTTTTCAAAATGGCGCTGGAACCAGTTTAATGTTTCACTAATTTTTTTTTTTTTTTTTTGTTTTTCTAAAAGTGATTCCCTACCATTTTCCTATAAAAATAAATTCCTAACCCATTTTTCCTAAAAAAATAAATTCCTAATTCATTTTTCCTAAAAATGAATTTTAAATTTTTTTTATTTAAAAAAAAAAAAAAATTCTAATCTATTTTTTCTAAAAATTTTGGTTCCTAAAATCGTTTTCGTAACTATTTTTTTTTTCCTAATTTTTATATTTCCTAAAATTTTTTGATTGCTAAAATAAAATTCCTTAAAATCTTTTTAGGGATTTAAAAAATTATGAAAAATATTTATTTTAGGAAATTTTATTTTAGGAATCGAAAAATTTTGGGAAAATTGAAAATTTGGAAAAAAAATGTTTAGGGAAAAAGCTTAAGGAACCAAAATTTTTAGGAAAAATGGATTAAAAATTTATTTTTAGGAAAAACTGATTAGGAAAAATGGTCGGGAAGGCCTAAAACTTCATGTTTTTTTTTTTTTGTTTTGTTTTCTCAACCAGAAGAATTTTTTCAGGATTTCGGAACCTTCCGAGGTCACCAGTAACACATATGTTCGTCAGCAGATTGGATTTATATTTTATTCACAGAAATCCGTAAACATAGGAAAAGTTTTTGTAAATGAATTAACTATCTCCATTTCGCTAATGACGTATGTGCACTCGGAAAAAAAAAAAAAATGACTGACGCGAACGGAAAAATGTGGCACAACAATTTTTTTGAAAACCATATGAAAAATATTTTGTTAAGAAACAATTTGTGCGTTGTCACAAGACATTTCTGCTTTGTTGCGAAACAGTGCAAAACAGAACTTGATCAAAACATTCCCTTTTTCTGAGTATATCACCTCGGAGGTACCGATTTATTCATTAACTTATATACTCTCTTTTAAGCATACTTTTTTGGAATCCAAGTTTTAAAAAAAAGTGGTGACAAAATATTCGTAAAAGGGAACCCGATTCTCAAAAGGTTTTTTTTTATGAAGAAGATGGTGAACTTCTGCTTTTAAGAGGAGGCTTCATGGACGCCAGCGCCGGAAGGAATGGCTGATTTCTCTAATAATCGTTTTATGAAAAAGTCCAAATTTTAGGTATCTAACGAACTCCTCTGGTATATCCTGGAGTTTTTAGTGCAAGTTTCAGCTTGTATGAACTGAAATGCATGAACGGCGGGACAACGATTTCAAAAAAAAAAAAAAAAAAAAAAAATTGCGATCGAAAAACTTTGATTTTGTTTTCCTGATTTTTGTTTGCTTGGAACAAGTTGAAACTTGTACCAAAAATTCGAGAAAAAGCCAAAGGAGTTCGTTAGATACTTAAAATTTGATTTTTTTCCCCTAAATCGAGTGTTAGACAAACTGATCTAACTTATCTAAGGCCGCAATTTCACGATGAAACATGTTGCTGAACATGTTGCAACATTACAAATATGTTGCCAACATCCCAGGTAGCATTTTCAATCCATTAGACATCCTGTGAATTGTTCATTAGATATCCACAGGATATCCAAATTCATGGGATGCCCATAGAATGTCCAAAGAACGCTTTTTGGATCAGTGCGGACGTAGGTAAATCCAATAGACGTCCAATAAATATCCTTTCGACGTCCTGAGGACGTCCTCGAGACAGGATAGACTGTGCCATCTGGGATGTTGCAGCACAGATACGTATTGGCAACATTTTTTTTTTTTTTCATTTTCTAATGTTGCGCAACATGTTAGCACATTGTTTCAAAGCTGTGAAATGTTGAACAACATGTTGGCAACTATCTATCTAACGCTGCAACATGTTACTGCAACATCTTTATCGTAAAATTGTGGCTTAGGCTCATCTGGTGAAGAGCTTCTCTAAAATCTAGTTCTCTAATCTCTAGTTTCCGAATAATTCAAGTACTTTTCAAGGCATATTGTAGCCAACCTTGCATTAGCGGATATCGTATCTACCGATTCACCTACATTTTCCTTCAATTTGAACCAGGAAAAACTGAGCAAAACTAAACCGAAACAGTACCTGCTTAAGTTTACTTTATACATCAGTGGATTGAGTTTATTAGAGAGCGGCCATTTTGTTAATTCCTGTCTGATTTTTGAGATATGTTGTAGATTTGCTTTTCTTTTTGAGATTCATCAAAATGCAGGATACATTTTTTAAAATAGTTTTAAGTAGTTATAGTGTTTAAAAATGGTTTTGCACTTCCCTGTATTTTTTATCGGAGAAAAAAATTTCAGCCTATTAAGATTTAAGGACTTTGGCACTAGATGCAGGAGGTTAAATTTCCATTTTTTTTTTAAAATTCCGTAAGACAAATACACAATCGTTTAAAACCATAATTCGTTTTTATAAACGATTAGAATTTTTTCAGAAATTTTATTATTAGAATTATGCCGCTTCTCCATTATGGCTCAAAATTAATTTAATTTTCTAGAATTAATTTTCAAAATTTCCGGAAGTACTGTGCTTTAGTTATTCTATGAATTTTCGACCATGGATTAAGAACACAAAAAATGCAATGTAGTAAAAATGGTCGACTCCATTTTTAAATCTTGGGTTAGAAATCCATAGAATAACAAAAGCACAGTACTTCCGGAAATTTTGAAAATTAATTCTAGAAAATTCATTTTGAGCCATAATGGAGAAGCAGCATTAGCTAGAATCGAGTTATATTGCCTTTAAATTAATTACAAAATTTTAAAGTAAAATTGCGAAATTTAACTAAAAAAATGTTTAAGGGCAGTCTCCACTCCGGAAGTACTTTGCTGGTTTTACTCCCGTAAACGTTTTTGGTATAAAAAGAGTACAGTGTATGTCAATAAGTATACAAAATTGGCTTACCCAGAATTTGTTTTGGAACTGATTTATTGTCTTCCCCATGCCCGAATTAAGATTTTACTTTTTAAATCCGTAAAAACAAACTTTCAAACCGCCATTTTTAATGTTTGTAAATAAAAAAAAGCAGAAGATGATCAAAAAAATCGTGGTAAAAGATCCAAAAAATTTCCGGTGCGAATACGTTCATCGAGAAGGCGGATACCGCGAGTGCGGTGAACGTTATTAAGTGGAGACTGCCCTTTAGTTAAATTTTCAATTAAATGTCGCAAATTTTAGTTAAATTTTTAGTTAAATGTAGCAAATTTTAGTTAAATTTTTAGTTAAATGTAGCAAAGTTTAGTTAAATTTTTAGTTAAATGTAGCAAATTTTAGTTAAATTTTTAGTTAAATGTAGCAATTTTTTAAAACAATTATTCGCGCCGTTTTTTGCCTTAGTCTTTGTTAGTCTATATTGTAATTCTTCGTTAAAATCGAATGATATTCCATTTCTTTACGAAAAATAAACTCGTGCGTTGACTTTCATGACTTGGCATAAATTGATACTGTTACGTCAAAGCTCATATCACTTAAACCTACTAATTATTTTTCCTTATAATTCATGTCCGTATTTAATTTTTTTTTTTTTTTTTTTAATTTCTCGTTTTTATAAAACTTTTAACTACATTTTTATGATCTGCATAAAAATCCAAATAGGAAACAACTATTTTTACATAAAAATAAAATTTTTGATGTTTTGGTATTCACGGGAATTTCGAAATTTTTAGATCCCCGTGAACACGTTTAAAAAAAGAAATCGAAAAAAAATTCAGGCAATTCTCTATCGGTTACTATAAAAGAATTGGGAGTGCGTTTAAAATTCGTAAAATAAGGGCACCCTACGGAAAATGTCAAAATTATAACTGCTTACGCAGCAACAACAAGAAGCAGAAAGCTTATTTTTTTTGGAGAATCGCAGCGGAAGATTTTTAAAAGGCAATTTTCGCACACAACCCAAAAGCATGGCCAGATCGAGGGAAAAAAAATCGTGTTTAAAAATTTAAAAGTTTAATAAGGGAAAATAACTTATAAATAAAAACTGTACGGCGAACACACAACGATGAGGCCATTATATACTTTAACATTCTAATCTATATTCCCTTCCTTAAAGGCTAGGAAAAAAAATGGCATGATAAAAATAAAGGGGCCGGTCAAAAAAAAAAGGAATAAGGGTTTGAATATTGCCAGGAAACACGAACGCTCTACTGAGACGTAAAGAAAGAAGGAGAAAAAAAAAAAAAACATCCCTCCGACAGTCAACAAATGAAAGCTTAGCTTATAATTTTTAAACATCAATTATGAATGCGACCGTTTATTTCAAGTGAACAGAATAAGCTAAACATTAAAATCGAAGACTAGGGGATGTACTTTAATGGTAGTCATTAGACAAGTTTCATGTCCAGCCGCAATAAGAAAGAAAATGGAGGTCGAAATTCAAAAAATAAAAAAAAAAAGGGGGAAGTGCCCCGTTGTTTTATTCCGAGCTCAGTGCATAATTACCTACCAGAGGTAGGCGGCTCTATGCCTTTTCCTTATTAAATATTTCCTTCATAAATTACAGGTGATTTTTATATAATGGCGGCTTCAAGTTTGCTTTTCCAGGAACTTCTAGTAGAATAAAATTTAATAATCCTTAAATCATACGCTTGTTACTTTTTATTTTTAATTATAAATAATGGTCGTGAGCAACTACTACCGTATATGCACGTGTGGATTTTAATCGACCTTTTTTTTTTTTTTTTTTTTTTTAATGGAAAAAGGAAAAAAATTTCCCTGTCGGTTTCGGTTAGATTTCTTTTTGGCTTAACATCAAGCAACAGGAATAACGCCGAAAGAAAACGAAAAAAAAAAAAAAAAAAAAAAAAAAAGCGAAAAAAAAAAAATATTAAAATTGTATAGATTACAATCATGCAATCTTTTATCTCCATATTTAAACCTTTTTTTGAAAGGCTGTAAACTACTAAAGACACGGAAAATGAATATAAATGTATATTATAGTGATTAGTGTCTTGGAAAGTTAGTTTTGTTGAATTATTAAGAAAGCATTGGACGGTTTCTAGCTCATTAATGACTGAAAAATTAATAATTATACTTATTTCTGTGTTATTTTCCTGCCTTAGTAAAGAGTTACGCATGAACATTCATAATACAATTTTTTTTTCTTAATTTACGAGGGGTATCCAGAAAGTAATGGCCAAAAGGTGAATAACTTTTGCTGGGACGACAGTAAAATTTTTTCAAATTTTTCCAGTTAAACCATTTTAATCTACATTTAATCTAGTTTTAGAAAATATGTGAGTTTTTTTTTTTTTAAAAACAATTTCACCGATTTATGAGCGTTTAAAGTGCATAAAAAAATGTTTTTTGAAATCAATCTTCGGGACTGTCAAACAAATTTCGGCTAGAATTTTCCGATCGTAAAAAAATTTCGGAAATTTATTCGAAACACAAAAGATCCTTATTAATTAGAGTGTCCTGAGTAAAAACTGTCATTGAACATGACCTCTAAATTGAACTGGTGAGGAGTTCTAGCCATTTTTTGGAAAAAAAAATCCATTTTCGGCCCGAAAAACCAAATTTTTATTTATACCCCTACTCAGGCGTTGGTCGGGGAAAATCGGGATAGTAAAATTCGTTTTCCTCGGGCTTTTGTCCATAAGTATAAGCAGCTTTTAGAAAAAAAAAAAATTTCGGGGGCTCCAATTTGGACTTAAATAAAAATTAAGCCCGAAAAATGTTAGCGCTAAAAAAGCGCTAACAGCCACTCGGGCGTTGGTCGGAGAAAATCGGGATGGTGAAATTTGTCTTCTACAACGTCAAAAGTACCTATAAAGTCCACTTTTGTAAAATTCAACTACGCAAATATGCACCAAATTTTCGTTTTATTAAATACTAAAAAATAAAATTATGGCTTAGGCCCTTTTTCTGCTCTGCGTTACCCCTAAATCGTTGAAAAAAATTGTTTCAAAATTTTTCTTGGGGTTTTACACTAAAGTGAACCCATTTTTTGGTGAAGAACGAAATCGAAAACAATTTTTTTTTTTTTTGGTCACCCAAATTAAATTGGAAAAAACTGGAAAAAATTAATTAAATTTGAAAATAATTGGAAAAATTTTTACTGTCGTGCCAGAAAAATTTATCACCTCTGGACATTACTTTCTGGATACCCTTCAAAAAATGAATAAATAAATAAAAAATTGGAAAACAAATCCGTATTTTTTTCTCCGTACGATTTTCTGTCTTTTATTTTTTGCTCTGCATACTATTAAGTCATTACAATTAACGAGATTATTTCATTTTACAATTAAAAAAAAAATAAAAATTAATATCATTGTTGGGTTATTTTGAAAATAATTACTCTTCACGGAAATGCGATTATGGTATAATTTTATAAAATGCTGCCTGTGTTTAAATGAATTTTTTTCGCATAAGGATCGTTAAATTGAATCCTAATAACAATTATTTATGTTTATCTGCTTCAGTTCAGTTTTAATTGATTGTCTTAATTAAATCAGTGCATTAGAGGTAAATAATTCAATCCTCATCCCCCAAAAACGGATTCTCTGGGGGGATCGACTCAGAATTTATATCAGTTTCCGGTACAGCAGTTTCCGAAGAAAGAAATAAAATAATCCGGAAAGTGACATAAATTTTGTATATCAGTTTCCCATTTTGGGAAAATTATTAATATGAAAAAAATAATGCATGTTTCTGTAAATATTGTTTGAAGATAAAAATTATTGTTATTGTATATTTTAAAACTAAAAATGAAAAAGTTTGCAAAAAATCAATAAATAAAACTAAATATTGTGCATTAGCTAAACATTAAAAACTCGTTGAAAATAAATGTAAAAAGAATTTTAGTTTTTATGAAAACCGTGAATTTAAGGAAGTGTTAATGAACTTTATATGTTTAGCTATTGATGGACCATGCAAGCGAGATTTCGTATGTATGAAAACTATTTTATAACTACGATTTTATTTTCTGAATTATTGATTTCTGCGAACTTTTTTATTTTTAGTTTTAAAAAATACAATAACAATAATTTTTATCTTCAAACAATATTTACAGAAACATGTATTAATTTTTTTTCATATTAATAATTTTTCCCAAAATGGGAAACTAATATACAAAATTTATGTCACTCTCCGGATTTTTTTATTTTTTAATTTTTTTCCTCGGAAACTGCTATACCGGAAACTGATATCATTTCTGAGTATATCATGTTCCGGGTATATCTGTTTCTGAGTCCCCTTCCGAATGTAAATAAACCTTTCATAAATGCGGTCTCGGTACCATTCAAGTGGCGAAGGAAATTCGTAGCATGTAGACATGTAACTATAAGTAGTTTGTTGTGAGAAATAATTTTTTTCCTTTAATAATTTTGTCTGATTTTTTAACCGTTTGAAAAGGAATGCACACTGCACGATTTCCTCTCATGCCTAATCAAACAGAAAGAAAGAAAGAAAAAAAAATCATAATTTAAATGTCATCAATACGTCTCCACTATATACCAAATCTCATCCATGCATGGCTAAATGGCAATCTGCAATATGTATTATACATTGTAATCTAATAATTTGAGATCTGACAAGATAATTAACTTGATAGAGAAAATATTTTTGAACTTTATATATGCAGTCAAGGTAAACGTGATGATCAAATATCAGCAATTATTACGGTAGTACTTAAGAAAGTATATCTCGATACCCTTTCATGATCTTTATATCTCACGATATCATAATTTTTATTTAAAAAGAAAAAAAAAATTTGCATTTTTCTAAAAAAAAAAAAAAAAAAAAAAAAAAATCCAGTAATAATCGTGTTTGGAAACGTCTTTATTAATACAAGAGGTCACAAAATATACAAACAGTATATGTGATCGTTTACATTATTTATTTATAAAAAACAAAAAAGTATGAATTTTTTTTTCTTTTTTTTTTCTCGACGTTCAAACGAAATATGCCTCAAATTACAAATTCAGTATTTGATTATCGTTTAATTTCCTTGCTCCCCGCTCCGTTCTCATGCCCCACCATCGTTTTCTTTCTCCTTTTGTCAGTAATTATTATCCTTTTTTGAAAAAGAAAAAAAAAAAGAGAGAAAAACACAATCAATAATTTTTGAACAATACCGTCGATCATGTGCTTGCATTAATCAAATCGGCCCGTCAGAGTTTTCAAAAAAAGAAAAACAAGAGAACAAAAAAGTAAATACAGAGGGTTTTTAAAATGTTTTTCACATGAAAATTTTTATAATTAAAACATATAATTTGCTTGTGATAATGCGAATTGTTGAGAGCAGTTTGATAGCAACATTTTTCAAAATTGATCAGGACCTGTGAATTTGAGTGTCCCTTATTTTGGAAATTTTCGAATTTCAAATCGCTTACCGCCAAAAATGATTCTCCTTGGTGTACTGATAATCCAGAATTTTTCAAAAATTTTCTGCTCGACGGGAACTTCTAAACTTGCCCTGAAAATTCCAGGGTACACCAAAAAAGTTCGTCAGGTATCTAAAATTTCGATTTTTTCCCCCGTAAATTGAGTATTAGACGAAACAGCCATACCTTCCTGTATTCACTGAAACCTGCTCTTAAATCAGGAAAAGTAATAAAAAATAAAAATACAAATACAAATCTAAACAATTATGAAATTATAGCCCGGTTCTTCAATTTTTATTTTAAAAGTTAACCAAAATATTGCAATTGTATTTTCGGGTTCGCAGAAACAGCTGAAAAACATCCCCTTAAAACGACATCATTGAGAAAAAAATTTCGTCGGGTACATGAGCCAAAAGGGAATCGAACCCCCGCCTTCCGCTTGCCGGGCGAGTGCTCTACCACTAAGCTACCGACCCGCACTCGACCAGTGATGGACTTAAATTGCATTACGAATCACGCCCTCTCGGCTCATGTACCCGACGAAATTTTTTCTCAATAACGTCGTTAATTTCCATAATTTAGAAATTAAAAAATCGAAATATCGAAATTTCGACTTTTATATAAAAAGGCGATAGATTTTCCTCATAATTTCGGGATACTCCCTTTAAAATTTAGTTTGACTTACGGCATCATTTCGTGACAACATTTAGTGACTAAATGTCTAATTGAAATCTCCGTGTTTTGTGATTCGTGTTGCAATTTAAGTTCATCATTGAGAGAAGATTCGTCGAGTGCGGGTCCGTAGCTTAGTGGTAGAGTACCCGCCCGGCAAGCGGAAGACCGGAGTTCGATTCCCTCTCGGCTCATGTACCCGACGAAAATTTTTATCAATGATGTCGTTAATTTCCATTATTTATTTATTTATTTATATATTTATTTATACAGTAAAACCTCTTTATAACGCGGGTTGAAGGGACCAAGAAAAAAAAGCGTTATAACGCGAAAAACGCTAAATCCGATAACTCGATTTAACGCTTTTGGATGTTAAAACGAGGTACTGATTATTTTTCTAAAGTCCACTCGCTAAAAAAAAAATAATGCATAGGTAACACATAAAAAATTAGAAACAAAAATGTAAAACAATGATTTAAAATGCAGTACGACATTAAACAGGGGCGATCGTGATATCCAACTGCAGTTAATCGCTTCAGTACAAAACATCGAAATAAATTTTTAATGAAAGTCAGGTTTCATCTTGTGCAAAAATATGCAAAAATAACATTTTCTTCGGCTCAGGAGCGTAATAACAAATATATTTTATTCAAGGGACCGAAAAAAATGAGCGTTATTTCGAAAAAAACGTTAAATAGAGGGAGCGTTATATCCGATAAATTTTACATTGAAAACATAGGAGAATTTCAGGGGACCGAGAAAAATGAGCGTTATTTCGAAAAAAACGTTAATCAGAGGGAGCGTTATAGCAAGGTTTTACTGTACATGTAAAGAGGCTAACAGCGGAAGTACGCATTTTAAAACTAAAAGCAATCTTTGTCAATTGAAAAATACAAAAAAAAAAAAAAAAAAAAAAAAATAAAAATAAAAATAAAAATAAAAAAAAATAAAATAAAAATATAAAAATAAAAATAAAAAAAATAAAATAAAATAATAAAATAAATAAATAATAAAAATAAAAGAAAAGAAATAAAAAATAAAATAAAATAAAATAAAACAAATACGATAACAAAAAAATAAAAAATAAAAAATAAATGAAGACATCAGTGGAAGAAGGAGGCCGTTCAGGTTCCAACGAAAAACTGTAGTCAATAAATGAAATTCGAAAGAGGATCTAACATTTTCCTACTGCTTGTTTACAAATAGTACATAGAAAATTCTGTCGGAATCAAAATGGCTTCCAAATACACAATAGAAAATAACCTGTTGTCTGAATTTTTTTTGAGAGGTCCAACAGCCTCCTTCTTCCACTGATGTGTTCAAATACGATAACAGAAGAATAAAAAATGAAAGTAATGACTGGGAACAATCAAGATGATACTACTCTCCTGGCCGAAGGGCGTCGTTTAGGGCTTTTGTAAAAACCCTTTGGAAATTAAAAAATCGAGATTTCGGCTTTTATGTAGAAAGGCGATCGATTTTCCTCAAACCCCTTAGAAAGTTTAGGATTTCGAATGTTTTTATAAAGATAGCATCTATTATTAGAAGGCCCAAAAAGCAGAAGGTATCGGGGCCTAAGAACAGAAAAGTAAAAATTCATTCAAAACCAAGTTTAATTCATCCGAATAATTTTCCAAGAAGTCTGCGTACGTTATTTTAGGAAAAATACAATCATTAAAGAAAATACTATGCATTATAATTGTTAAGAAAAATCGATGACGTCCTTACAACAAAACCTTCAAAATATATTGTTTTCATTACACTCATAAAGATGCAGTTTTCATGTATGCATAATTAAAACAAAAACAAAAACATGTTAGGGTGAGAAGAAATTCCCTTTTAACTCTACAACCAGAAACAAAAAAAAAAAAAAAAAGATAAAAGATTCATTTTCGTTGAGCCTAAAACATAAGTTTCTCATGTTTATATACTACACGCTCAATTACAATAGCTTATTCCATTATACGATTTCATTTCTCCAACCAAAAAAAAAAAAAACATCAAAAATTAATGTTTAGTCTCCCGCTAAACTTCGCGAAAAGAAAAAAAAAATCGAATGGCTTGAAGAGAACCCAAGTAGGCGGAGAGGGAATGAAAAAGTTATAAAAATGTCGCATGACTCAAATTTGTTGACAATCTCAATAATTCTACATAGTTTTCCTCGTCAAAACCGAAAGAAAAAAGAAACTTGCAGCCAAACTTTCGAACAAAAATTATAAATCAGCTCGGAAAAAAGAAAAAGAAAAATTTGTTATATTTGCACGATAAAAACCGAAAGCAGAATGTATAATTTATAACGTCCATGATTTGATCGGCTTATTATTCCGACCTTGTGCGGATGCAAAATGTTTCGCATGCAAGCCTCTGCTTAACTTTTTATGAACAATAACCACTTATGTGTAGTTTTAAAAAGCCAAATTTGTTCCGCGAAATAGATCCTTGAATGAATGGCAAAAGCTGCTTCATCCATGGTATATAGAAAACAATTTAATCAGACACCAGCTTTGTAAACAAAGCGAACGAACTAATATAAACAAGAAATTAAATTTTATTTTTGTATATGCGACTATGTTTTCCGAAGAGAAACGATCTCTCAAATCGGTAGGAGAAATTGTTTTTTTTAAAGCGTCAGGTTATTCGGAACCGCCTTAAACGACATTGATTTATATAGGTTTTACTTTAAATTAGGTACAATAAAATTTATAAGGTGCAAAAGGAACTACTAAGTTGTAATTTAAAGGCGTGTCTGTGGTTTCAACTTTATCTAACTTTTGATTTTTATTTTGACTCTTTTTTTTTTTTCTTCCCTCTTTTGATAATCCTATTATATTGTGTAACATGCATCATGATTTCTTTTTTTCATTGATAACCTTTTTTTTTTTTTTTTTTTTTTACTCCTTTTGTCGGGTGTTTTGAATGATTTACATTCACTTGTTTACTTATAAGTGTTGAGTTTTTTTAAATTGATTATGCAGTAGTAAAAGCATTTGACAGTTTTCCCTTTCAACAGGGGGGAGAAAAGAATGTAAAGCGATATGAACTATGCAGACTTGTTTTATTTAAAATGTTTCTTTTATTATGATTCAATTACGAAGAAAGGTGACTAATGTAATCTGTGACTAATTAATCTGCACCTTTGGAACAATCGTTAGTTTAAATATTTATGAAGCACACTTGTCCTGATTAAATTTACTAATTAGTTAGATCAAAGTCGAAGTTTTTTTTTTAAGGATTTAATCCGGGTAAATCCCTTACAGATGTTTACATGTTTGTGTTTGTAGACCATGAGCATGGCCGAGTCCTCAACTAAAAATGTATCGAATGGCAACGCCGGCATGTTTTCAATCGGAAAAATTAAGTAAACTGAAAAAATAGTGGGAAATTTCAAGTGGCCTTATGTTGCTGATTTTGGTGTGAAGGAATTTTAGCAGGGCTTCAATTCCGATTCCGATTCCGATTCCGATTCCGGCTCCGACTCCGACTCCTAAAGGTGGATAAAAATTTCAGATTCCGATTCCGATTTAAACCAAATTACTTAATTGTAATGACGGTATCTTCGTGCATTTTTAAGTCAATCTGAATCGAAAATATTTCTCTGTATGTCGATGCCGATTCTGATTCCGAATAAAGTTAATCGGAATTGCAACCCTGGTTTTTAAAATAACCCTTATTTTACGAATTTTCGAATATTTCGGCAATTCTTTTACAGTAACCGAAAAAAAAATTGCCAGAATGTTTTCAGATTTTTTGGATGTCGTTAATATTATTTTTACGTGAAAATGATCTTTCCTATTCGAATTTTTATACAGATTACGAAAATGAAGTTAAAATTTACTTATGAAATGCGATTACTGTGCTAAAGGACAAAAATATGAATAATTTGGCAAAAAATTGCGGCTGTAGCATATTTTGCTAATTTTTTTTTTTACTCATTTTGGCTTCTATCATCAAAGCCGTATGAGATGCATGACTTTTTACTATATTTTCGAGATCTGCATAAAAATCCGAATAGGAAACAAACTTTTTTACGTAAAAATAAAATTTCTGTTTTCTCGGTCTTTACGGTAATTTCGAAATTTTTGGTCCCTGGGGACACGGCTAAACGAGGTCCCAAAAATCTGGAAAAATTCAGGGAATCTCCTTCGGTTACTATAAAATATTTGAGGAGTGCGTTCACCAAAACTCAAAAAATTATTATTATTTTTTTTTTTTTTCTACAAAATTTTACACTCAGAAAAGAAAATGGAAAAATACCTTATCAAGAATGGACCTGTCAGTTGTCACGTAGCAGTTTTGTTTTGGCATGAAACCTTCTGGTTTTGTTGCAAGACGAAACTTGTTCAAGGCATTTCCTTTCTCTAAGTGTGATTGTAAGTAGCCCTGGGCTTTTAAGAAACCCTGTTTTTTTGGGTTTTATAATGTTAATGTTAAAATTTAGAGCTTTTTCCTGACGCTCTAAAGAGTGACGAGGAACAGCTTTTCCCAGAAAATTTTCCTTCCGGTTTTCCTTCATCTAGTGCATATCTTCACAAAGATGCACAAATCGTGAACTGTTTCCATTATTTTTTTATTCCATTTCGGACCGTCTTCAAAAAAAAGTGAGTTATAAGTCCGGTCAATAGGTTACAAAAACTTAGAACAAGATTATAAACTTTATAATCTTGTTATAAGTTTTTGTAACGTTCTGGCCAGACTTATAACTCACTTTTTCTTGGTCCGTTTCTGCATCTGCGTACAGGGGCGGACTGGCCCTAGAAATCGGCCCGGGCATTTAAGAAATCTCGGCCTTAATAATGCTCCTCACACCCCCCCCCCCTCTCATCAAAAAGTTTTTAACCAATTTTTTTTTTTTTTTTTTTTTTCAAGGCGGAGGTTTTTAATATTATTTTCCCGAAAATAATTTAACAAATTTATTACGCAAATATTACTTACATTTTTTAGTAAAACATAAGCAATTTGGACAATTTATTGCTTGAAGAAGTTTAAAGAAATGTTCCAAAAATTTTAGAAGGAATGCTATTTAATTCAATTACACGACTTGCCTCTATATTTATCCCTTACTTTTAATGTTAAGCTTTTGGAGAGCAAGGGATAGAAAGGCCGCTTCTAAAGAGTGCAGCCGGCCGACCTTTTTTTACTTCTGCCGGCCTTTTAGTTTTGCTTGAATTAAAGATTTATAGTTTTATTTTTTAGAGCTGATTTTTATTTTCTGTATGCTTGATTTTCTTAGCTAGGGAATCAACACTGCATGTATCCATTTAATTTTTTTTTCGTTTCAAAAAAAAAAAAAAAAAAAAATTAAGAGCTAACCGGCCCCATTTGAAACCGGCCCATCGGGCGTTCCCCCTTCCGCCCTTATGGCCAGTCCGCCTCTGTCTGCGTACCTAATCGTCTGTTTTCTGCGATAGATAGCCAATTTGGGGTATTTTTTCGTTAATTTTTTTCCGTTTTTTTAGGGTATTTTTATCTTTTTTCTTCCTTTCCATTGTTTTTCGGATTTTACGTAGACGTACCATTGGGGAACGTCGGTGTATAAAATTTCCCTTGCATCTTGATCGGTTTTGTTGATTTCAAACCAAGCCGTCAATCTCCTGCCTGTACTCCTGTCCAAGACTCTTTGGTCCGAAAACGACCGTATGCTGATTTTGGAGGTGGACTATGCTGATCTGTATATCACATGGGATTGTTCGTGCATGGGTTTTTCTAGTAGGCGATGCATTGCCTATTCAGCGCATACATAAACGGGCGTCAACATGTTTGTTTATTTCGCCCCTGTCTAAAGCAGGTTCTTTTCCTAAGTTGATGAGGGCGCAATCATGCTCTTTAAAAATGTATTTGCTCAGATATTTAATCGCTTTAATGGAGGAACCACTACTACGTTAATGTGAGTGCTGTATCTTAGGCTTAAATATGGGTTGTACGGTACGATCCATTTTTTGCCTACTGAATACTTAACGGTGCCATTGTTTCCGCTGTAAGCGACTTCAGCGTAACTCCCTTTTGACAACAACTCGAATAGAACCGTTTTTGAGAAAAGCTAAACATCTAAAAGAAGCCATTGTTTACAAAATGGAGTTACGCTGAAGTCACTTAAAGCGGCAGATTCGCTGATTCAGCCGTCGATTTTTTATTAATTGGTCATTGTCTCTTCTGCGGCACAGGGGATATCCGTCCACGTTTTCCAACGTTGGAAAAGCCTTAGGATAATTTTTGGTGCATCGGCAGTTTTCCATGCGAGTAAAGACGAAAATAAAAATTAGCAAAATATGCTATAGTCAATTTTTTGCCAAATTCTTCATATTTTTGTCCTCTAGCACAGTAATTGCTTCTTTGCTTTGTATGCTGAACAAGATATCTTATTTTCAATGGAACGCAATCCATTTAAAAAAATAAGTTAAAAATATTGCATGCATGCGTTACTTCAATTTTCGTGGATATTGCTTCTGGAGTGACATTTATTCCAGGAAAGTGTTTGAACGGATAAATGCACATATGCATTTAGTCTGAATTTCTGCATTTTCTCCGACCGCCAAGCTTTAAACCAAAAGAGAATTTATTTTTCTCTTTTAATTTCATCAAAGTAGACGATTTTATCGCATAAAATATTAACGATAAAAAAAATATTATCCTAATAATATTACGATTTAAAATATTAATATTTTCCCGGTTCTTAGAATTAATCGGGTTTTGACGCAAGTCGCCGGCTACCAGAAACATTTTTCTTTGGCACGGGTGGGGAATTTTTATGAATTATAAAATAAGAAAAAATGATTTTAGAATTTGGATACACGCAAAAAAAAAGGAGATCGTGATTGCAACTAAATTTTCAATTAAGTGAATTCTAATAAAATTGATTTGAATATTTTTGTAGTTACTTCGTGGCGGAAAACCGAAATTGGAAAAACAGGATCGGGGAAATCTGATAAAAATTAGATTCAGTCTTGGTAAAATTTCCCATGTAGGAAAGCAAAATTGACCATTAAAGTGGTTCGAAAATCAAATTTTTTGGAATTTCAAAACTCCTGTTTCGGTTAAAGTTTTTTTATTAACAGGAAGAGTGTCAACCCTGAATTTTTCCTAAAGGAAATCACCTCTTTGAAGGTTCGGGAGAGCATTTCACATTTGATGCAGTAATAAAATCTAGTCGTTTCTGGAGGAGGAATCATGCGATCAATGTACCTGAAAAATCTAGGGATCTTCATGTCAAGGTTCTTAATCGCTTTTGCCAACATTTCCAAACAATTTTCCAGTATCACGTTTGGACATTTTTTTGAACGTAAATTTTAAGGAGATCGTATATTAGGCGCATATAATTCGTATCGTATTGTATATATTATTGAGATTTTTTGAATGGCATCTTGACGTTTCGCATTGGTCTTGAAATTTGGAAATTTCCGACACCTCAAGATCCCGTTCAAAAAACGGAGAATTTTTTTTTTTTTTTTGGGTAAAAGATCTTTTATTTTTATCGAAAATTTTGCGTAGAATACGAATTTAAATTCTAAAATTAGTTTTGATGCACGGTTTTTGAGTCGCAGGTTGGATTTAAAAACTGTGAAAACCTTGTTTTGGCTTTTTGCCAGTAGCTTGAAAATTGTAATTTGAAGGTAATTTTCGACTTCGTATTCGTAATCGTAGCAAAATTTCCGATAGGAGTCAATGGTTTTTTATGCCGAAAAAAACTGCAATTTTGGCTCGAATATGGGCGTTTTTGAAATCTCAAGGCCAAGTTGACACCTCGTGATGCCGTTCGAAAAATTTGAAAAATTCAGGGTTGATACTCTATATACAAAAAAACGTGTACCGATACAGGAGTATTGAAATTTTAAAAAAGTTGATTTTCTGACCACCCTGCCAAGCCACAAAGGCGGCAGGCATTATTTTTTTTAAAGGCACATTTATTTTAGGATTTCATCTGATGTAAATTCCAAATATGAGTCTCTTCTGATATCGTTCCAAATATGAGTCCATGAATTTCTATTTTTCAGTTTGTTTGAAAAAAAAAAAAAAAAAAAAAAAAAACGATTTAGCCTAAAGTTATTTTAAATTCGAAAAAAGAATGAAGGGTTAGAAAATTTAAAAATTTTCCGTAGTTAGTTCGTCAAAATTTGTAGAAATCCATAACCGGGAAACAAAGCATTCTGGAATAACCAAAAATCGAGTAATTCCAGTAGGACCTTAAGGTTTATATGTTTTTTTTTTTTTTTGCTTTATCGACCGATCGACCGCAGGGAGAATAAAGCATTGTTTTTAGCACAAATTTCAGATTTTTAGTTTTTGATATTTTTACACGTTTTGAAGTCCCCTGATGCCGAAAAAAGCAAAATTTGGATGGTGGCCGTGTGTGTGTATGTGTGTATGTGTGTATGTGTGTATGTGTGTATGTGTGTATGAATATATGAATATATGTGGAAAAAAAAGTGTCTGTCGGAGGAAAAACAGAAAAACGAAAGAACGGATTTCGATGATTTTTGGTGGGTAGCAACTTCTAATGAAATGTAGGTGCTGATTAGTTTTTGAGTTAAATCGATCCAGGGATTCGGAAGCAGTGAGTGAAAATGTTAAATTTTCAACAATTTCAAGATCTTTTTTGACTATAAATCGCGAACGCAGCTACCAATTGAGTCCTATTTCCGTACTGCAGTAGATATTCATCCAGATACGCTACCATTGAAATTTGGTTAAATTCTGTTGAGTGGTTCAGAAACGGTGAGCAGGGCTAAAAGTATGGATATAGGCCTAAAAACCGATATGTCGACTTTTGAAACGTCACGATATGACGTCATCGATTACGTCAACAAAGCGATTTGGATGCTGATTGGCGGGTTTCTCGTGGAAGCTAACAAAAAACTAACCGTATTTTTGAAAATATTTTTGGGGTAGAGGATTCCGAATCTGAAATAATTTTTCCAAAATTCGAATCCCTTATGCCAGTATTGCGGCTTTGGTGGACCTCTGATAAAAAATCTAACCGCATTTTTGAGAATATTTTCGGGGTAGAGGATTCCGAATCTGAAATAATTTTTCCGAAATTCGAATCCCTTATGCCAGTATTGCGGCTTTGGTGGACCTCTGATAAAAAATCTAACCGCATTTTTGAGAATATTTTCGGGGTAGAGGATTCCGAATCTGAAATAATTTTTCCGAAATTCGAATCCCTTATGCCAGTATTGCGGCTTTGGTGGACCTCTGATCAAAAATCTAACCGAATTTTTGAGAATATTTTCGGGGTAGAGGATTCCGAATCTGAAATAATTTTTCCGAAATTCGAATCCCTTATGCCCGTATGCGGCTTTGGTGGATCTCTGATCAAAAATCTAACCGTATTTTTGAGAATATTTTCGGGGTAGAGGATTCCGAATCTGAAATAATTTTTCCGAAATTCGAATCCCTTATGCCAGTATTGCGGCTTTGGTGGACCTCTGATAAAAAATCTAACCGCATTTTTGAGAATATTTTCGGGGTAGAGGATCCGAATCTGAAATAATTTTTCCGAAATTCGAATCCCTTATGCCCGTAATGCGGCTTTGGTGGATCTCTGATCAAAAATCTAACCGTATTTTTGAGAATATTTTCGGGGTAGAGGATTCCGAATCTGAAATATTTTTCCGAAATTCGAATCCCTTATGCCAGTATTGCGGCTTTGGTGGACCTCTGATCAAAAATCTAACCGAATTTTTGAGAATATTTTCGGGGTAGAGGATTCCGAATCTGAAATAATTTTTCCGAAATTCGAATCCCTTATGCCCGTAATGCGGCTTTGGTGGATCTCTGATCAAAAATCTAACCGTATTTTTGAGAATATTTTCGGGGTAGAGGATTCCGAATTTAAAATTATTTTTCCAAAATTCAGATTCCGTATGCCCGTACAGTGGCTTTGGTGGACCTCTGATAAAAAATCTAACCGTTATGTATATTATTTATAATATACATTTCATAATTCGTCGATAAAGCACTTTGATCGGTTCACCGATCTCATTTTTTTAAGCTTCAAGAGACTGTGTTTAGGAAGACTAAATTTATGCTGCTTCTCCACTATGTCTCAAAATTAATTTTCTAAAATTAATTTTCAAAATTTCCGGAAGTACTGTGCTTTAATTATTCAAACATGGATTACAATGTAGTCAACCTGGCCGACTTCATTTTTAAAGCTTGGTTCAGAAACCCATAGAACAACTAAAGCACTGTACTTTCGGAAATTTTGAAAATTAATTTTAGAAATTAATGGAGAAGCGGCATTATTGTAAGCTTCATTCATCTTTACTTAAAATGCGAAAATATAGGACGGATTTTTTATAGCTTTAATCAACTTAAATGTTTTCGGAGAATATAATTTAGTTTCTAAATGCTATTTTTCAACGAATTTGTCGCCGATAGGCAGCGATAATATAATAACTCCATGCAGATCGAGGTTCTATCCCTTGTAAAATTTTTGCAAATTTATGCTAACCATAAAAAAGGTCCTACCAATTAACTGTAGTTTTTATTTTTGTTTTTTGTTTTTATCATACTAAAACCAAACTTAACCGAAACCCATTTCTCTATTCTGGTGTGCGGTGTTCTTTGCTCAGATTTTGATTCTGGACGTGTAAGACTCTAAGGATTGAAAATCTAAAATTTCTTGTTCGAGAATCTTGCTCAAGGTCCCTCAAGATTTCAGAAGATCTCGCAAGATCTTGAGCAAGATTCTTGAACAAGAAATTTTAAGATTTTCAATCCTTTCAGTCTTACAGGTCCAGAACCAAAATCTGAGCAAATTTCTCGAAATTTTATTGAAATTTGTCGTGTGCATCCCTGGATTTGAGTATTATTAGCTTATGATTCATAAGCGACGCGGGAAAAAGAGCTAAAAAGTTTTGCTTAATATTTCTAGTTCAGATTTTTCTTATTACCGGTACCGATATTTTTTTTTTATAAAAGTCCTAGCATTCCGGTATTTTTTTGGTTCCTAAAATGATGGACGGATAAAAGACATTGAGCCGGACTAAAGCTTTCAATGGTGTACTCCATATGTTCTTTTTTTCTCAACAAAACGAGGCTATAAGTGAATCGTTTATTGCAAAAAGGAGTCTTGTCCGTTTTTTTTAAAAATTGAGATCATTTGTTTTGGTTTCAGCACAACTTACATTTTTTAAAAGCAAAACAAATGATCTCCATTTTTAAAAAAAAACATGGACAAGACTCCTTTTTGCAATAAACAATTCAAGTTTAAAAAAAGCTCACCAGCCCAAGATAATCCTTTCCTCGAAAAAACATTAAAAATGTCACATTGTCGATACAATTTTTTACTTTGCAGAAAATAAAGTCTTTCTGATCTTTTTCCTAAATGCACTGCTGTTAAGTGGAATGAATTGTTCTGCTTTTCGCACTCAAAAAAAGGAAACGTTTTGAACAAGTTCTGTCTTGCAACCAAACCGGCAAAAATTCTTCGCTGCAACGGACGTGTCTTGACAAGATATTTTTTTTATTGTTTTCGCATCATTTTTAACAAAATGTTTTGTCGCGTGGCATTTATGATTTCGCATTAGCCATTTTTGTTTTCTGAGCCTGCCCCGAGGTTATAGAAATTGCGGACCCCAACTTCCCATATTAGGAGACCGGCGGGGGATGATATTGCGCTCTTACGCCACTGCCGGTACCTACAACACTTCCTGTTAATTTAACCTCAATCAATATTTTTTTTTTGAAAATATTTTTCCATTCTTATCGTCATCCCATCAAAACCTTTAAACGGATCGATTTCATCACAAAACTAGTGAGTTAACAACATTAAATAACAATGTATAAAAAGATTAGGTTTCAAAAATTTAAATATTTACGAGAACAAATTTCGTTTACTGCTTTTTAATTACCCAGCATAGGAAATGCTAAGATTTTGGCGGGGAAAAAAACCGGAGCAGGGCCGAACGATGGAAAGAAATTTTCGAGAAAAATTAACAACTCGTACCCATGGAGGACTCGAACCCCCGTCTTCCCGTTTGGCCCGGGATGTTCTAAACCTCTAAACTAACGAGCTGAGATGCCAATCTTCTCGAAATAACCCCCTTATAAGAATCACGGAATTAGCCCAGAGTCGTTTAATGAGAACACGCGCACCGCAACTAGTCGACTAGCGACATCTAACGTTAAAGGTGGGAAGCATAATTTTTAAGAGAAATTATCTTCGGAACTCAGGTGCAGTAAACGAAATTTGTTCTCGTAAATATTTAAATTTCAGATACTTGCTTACGGGCCTATCCCGTAGTAGGTTTGAGTCACCTGAGTTCCGAAGATAATTTCTCTTAAAAATTATGCTTCCCACCTTTAACGTTAGATGTCGCTAGTCGACTAGTTGCGGTGCGCGTGTTCTCATTAAACGACTCTGGGCTAATTCCGTGATTCTTATAAGGGGGTTATTTCGAGAAGATTGGCATCTCAGCTCGTTAGTTTAGAGGTTTAGAACATCCCGGGCCAAACGGGAAGACGGGGGTTCGAGTCCTCCATGGGTACGAGTTGTTAATTTTTCTCGAAAATTTCTTTCCATCGTTCGGCCCTGCTCCGGTTTTTTCCCCGCCAAAATATTAGGTTTCAACTTTGTGGCTTTGCCCTATAATAATCACATTCTGTCGTTATAAGGTGCATCACAGTAGGAGGCTCCTTTCTTTCAACCCGTCGGGATCCTCCGAAAAAAAAAAAGTTGCGGGATATAACAAAAAAAAACGTGTAATTACCTGAAGGTGACATTGCTAACGATAATGATGCTGACAAATTTGAAGAAGTTACCGACGGAGAGTCCATTTTTAACTCATTATTCAACTGTATCGTCCCCCCTTTTTTCGCCGAAAAAACTGAATTTGTCACTCGGTTCAATAAACTTTACGATCAACTCATTTCATGGATTATTAAACAATTTTTTAAAAAAAATAATGATAATAAAAATTCACAAAAAATGATTTATTTTCGGTCCCGCACTTCTTCGGTCACAAACACAAAGTACAAAATTTTTTTTTTTTTTTTTTTTTTTTTTATCACCGCCCCTTTCACCGAAAAATCTTTTGATAAACAAAATTATTGATGACAACTTGTTTTATCAACTAACGTCACCGATCACAAAAGGTTTTCGTGTCCGGTTTTTTTTTTGCCCTTTTAATTTTTAAAAATTTTCTTCGGAAAAGAAAGAAGATGATTCAGAGGTATAAAAAAAATTGCATCGACA
Source organism: Liposcelis bostrychophila (assembly GCA_037577465.1). Lineage (NCBI taxonomy): Eukaryota > Metazoa > Arthropoda > Insecta > Psocodea > Liposcelididae > Liposcelis > Liposcelis bostrychophila. Next base: position 15,957,470 of record CM075207.1, read on the forward strand.
TCGAAAACTAAAGTGTTCGATTGTGAGCAGTTTGCTCGTTGATGTTCATCTGTTTTTTTTAACCCTATAACGATATGATTACCTTTTGTTTGTATTACCTATTCTTAACATATAAGGATCCCATTCCGGGTTTTTTGATACTTCGTATGATTGTTTTTTTATAGGTGGATATCTTTCAGCGTGAAAAGGGTATAAGTGAAAAAAAAAATATAAATCGTTATGGGGAAAACATCAAATAAAAATTGAAACGAATTTAGCGGATCTTAAATTTAAAACTCGAAATTTTTCCTACGAATTATTAGGAAATATCGTTTTAAAACGATAAATTTAATCGGAATCTTAAATATATTTTTAGACTAAAATGTTGCTCTGATGAAAAAAAATAGTATATAAAAAACGTTATGCTCCTTATATCCTTTTTGCACGAAGGGATCAAATTAATTTAACGTGTTATTTTATTAGGCTTATGTAAGATCAATATAGGATGCATTTTTATTGACTGGAAATTCAGTCTCAAGGTGTTTTACGTATTCGTTAGAAAATCCTTTTCCCTATTTACAGTCACCTCTCGTCTTTCATCCTCTTAAAATGCGGCATCGAATCTTTTAAAAAACCGTATCTCATAGTTTACTTACGAAAAAATTCCTTATTTGAATATGAATTTCCTTTTTTCATAAAAGAAAATTCTTTTTTGATTGACTGAGAGTGAACGATTTAGGGTCTTTTATTCTTTTTTTTTTTAATCAGCCAGAATATGTGCATAGGCTGAAGTTACAGTATGGGATTGCTTTTCTTATTTTTTTTTTTGTTTTAATTAGGCTGGCGATGATCTGATTAATTAGAGAATAATGCTGTTAATGATTTCGTGTGATACGTAGTGGAAACTATGACATGCGACAAATTACTTGTATATGTTATTAATACGTATGTCGCGTGTTAACATCGGGTCAGATTTGTCATGGTTGATGAGGCAAAATGTTATTGAATGCATAAAGATGATATCTCAGAATCAAACGTATGAACTTTGATCAAACGTTTAAATGATCCAATTTTCTCGTAAAATATTTTATTTATTTATTCTTTCGTTTTCGATTAGTTTATTTTTATACTTATAACAGTAATAGCGATTCACTTAAGTACAGTATACTTGTAATTTCATCTAAATGTGTCTGTCAGATCATCATTTTTCACTCTTACTGAAACTATTCTTGCTCTTTTTACTATCTTATTTTCTAAAACTGAGAATACATGATCAGTGCAACCCCAGATAGCATTTTCAATCCATTGGACGTCCTGTGGATTGTCCATTAGATACCTACAGGATATCTAAACCCATGGGACATCCATAGGACGTCCAAAGGACGCCCAAAGGACGCTTTTTGGGTCAGAGCGAGCTTAGTTACCTATGTCCGTTTAGTTCCCTAGTTAGTTTACATAGTTACCTATGTCCGCTCTGATCCAAGAAGCGCCCTTTAAATATGTCCTCTGATCTAATGGACGTCCAATAAATATCCTCATGAAGTCCTGAAGACGTCTTTGGGACTGTATAGACTTTGTTATCTGGGTAATTTATGACCTAAGAAATCTATACTACACACACACACACTCAGCAGGTTTTTACAGGATCTGGAACCCTATCCCAGCATTGTAGACCTCTCTTCGAATAGGCCTCTCTTGGCAGGCATCCCCCTCAGTCAGGCATCTATACTCTACGTGCTAATAAATATAGTATGTTACAAACCAGATATGGAAGTGGTGTATTGCACGTCGAGACTAGAGTTTCGAGCTTCGTTCGGGCCGTAACCAGTCGGGACATGCAAGCCACCGCCACCCCCATGCCTGTTAGATATTTTTCATCCCGAAGTCGGAAAATAGAACTTTTTCGTTTTTCACAAACGGGACAAAAAGTTCATTTTACAGCCCGGAGGGATATAAAAATTATATACTTCGCCTCGATAGCTCCATGTGGCCAAATTAATGTCAAAAAAAGTTTCGTTTCAACTTATAAACTTCATGTTTATTAATTTAAATGTTAATGAACGCCTTGATATAGTTTAAGTAGGGACTCCGGAGAAACCCAACTAACTCGTATACAAACTCTCTTTTATATACGTATATTGATATTGATTTTGATATTGATATTGATATTGATATTGATAGATAAAAAATAAGTAACTTAACAAAACATACAGTTTTCTTTGTTTAGCGCTTTTAAGCCAATCTTTTGCTGTTGACTCTACGGCATCCTTTATCTTCAGTTAACTGTGTTTATAAAATTTAAATAAATTTTTAAATGAAGCCTAATTCAGAAACAGTTGGAAATATTACCAGTTATCAACATCCAAGTTTTTAATTTTGCCAGAGGTATTTTTCCTTTTATTCCCTTAAATTAAAGCCTTCAGCAAAGGGGTTTGTAAAAAGCTTTAGCAGGAACATTTCTCGTTGTTTCGGCTGCTTCCTGCCCGCTGACCGTAGTTAAGAACTTCATCTAGTTTAATTTCGTTGAATTTTTACCATTTGCAGAAACCCTACCTGCAGAATCCCTATTAGAGGTTTTGCCAATTTAGGGGCTCTGAAGTTAGGGGTTCTGCACTAGACCCGGCCTAAACGAAATAGATGCCAATTACAACAAAAAATGACGGTTAACTTCACCCCACTTGGGTAAATGATTACTTGGCAGTAATCATTTGACCTTGGAGTTTCTTTGTTAAAATCGACTTTGGGGATAGTTTTGTTAAGGTCGCCTTCAACTGAAGCCAGTTTCTAACTAAGTCCGATGGGTCCTCCAGTAACTTCTAACAAAATAATGACTAGTAGAATGGTGGGCAGTTTATCCCTCTCTCTCAGCTATCTTAACTCGTTTATCTTAGTCGAATCATCATTGAGTGTTTGATTTAATGTTTCTGCTGCTTCGTTATAACGACGCATAATGTTCTTCGACGCTGATTTTTAAAGAAAATGAACCCCTAAAAAATCCGACATTATGATTTTTTAAGGGTTCGTTTCCTTCTGGCTCCTCTACCTCTGGTGTTGCCGTAGGAGCTTTCCTTACATTTCCATCTGTTAATATTGATGATTATACTATTATCATCCTTACTATCGCTCCCTGGGATTTTACGTTCATGTTTCTTGGTTATATTACTGGTCAGCAAAAACAGCATGCTGTCTTGCCAGGGTACAACAGCCCGTCGTTGTGAATGGGGTATTTTTGATCAAGTGATGAACTTTCCACGATTTTCCGCCTTTCTTATGGAATCAGTATGTCAATTGATATTCCTTTGCGGTGTAGTGCTCTTCTAAAAGTGAATTTATTCTTAAATCAGGATTGTATAAAAACGTCTATATCCAGATAGCATTTTCAATCCATTGAACATCGTCGCAGAAACATCCTGATTTATTCTTGATTCTGGAATCACCTCTTTCAATCCTTCCTCCGAGTCTGCTAATAATGTTTCTGATATATCGGAATTTTCGTTTTTTGGTTCTTCTCCCCTCAACTCTTCAGTTCTTTTCTCGTAATATCCCTCAAAACCATCCGAGAAGAGATCAACACTCAGGGGCGAACCTAAAGATGAACTTAAAGGTCTATAGATCAAATCGTCTTCACTTTCCGCTGTTACGTCCACAGTTTCTGCAACCGCATCAGTGCACATTTTCTCGTTTGAAGCCAGATTCAAATCGAACTGCTGAAAAAGTGTTGATTGCTGAATCTCATAATATGGTTCCCAATATGTATCAGGCAACGTTTCTTCGTTCGAAGCCAGATTCGCATAGTCCATCTGGCGATTCGACTGTCTGTTTGTTTATTTACATTTCGTAGTGCTATTGTTATTGATTGAGATGGTATGGAAATCCGGAATCAGGAGTCAGGATCAAGATAATCAAAACGATGAAAATGTGGATCCGTTCTGGCCGACCCATGCGCTGAGGGCATCGCCACCGGAACTTAGGACCCCGGTACGAAATCCTGACAACGGAGCCGAGTCATTGATCGACTCAAGAAATACGCGAAGATCGACAAATCACCCGACCCTCGGAGACGGAGCACGGATCGTACAAGCCGGTGAGCCTCCCTCTCGGGCCCAATCTCTTTGTTCTTCGAATGCGAGTTCTCGCGCCAGACGCATCGAAAGCGAGCTGTGATCGATGGAAAGGATTGCCGAAGCTGAAGAAATATAGCAACGTGCACTGCTTGAACGGGAAAAAGCTTTGGAACTGAAATATCCAGTGGACGTCCAAAAATTATCCTCTTGAAGACATCCTCGGGACTGGATAGACTTTGCTATCTGGGCGTAGTTATATTCTCATGAATAGACACAGAGTAAGTATGAGGTAAGGTCAGAACTCGAAGTACGAAGTATGTAGCCAATCTAACACATGATGCAGAACACATTTTTCCGCCAACACTGAATTGACAAGAATCTGATTCTGCAAATAGAAAAGTCTTTGATGAGACTCAACTCATCCGGGATTTTCCTAAAAAAGCCTGCGGTTCTCGCATGACTAATTCGATTACCAATTATTTACTGGAAATTGGGAAGATTTCATTTTCAGTTTGCTAATATGATTTGCCAAAATAAAGCAACAAGACTCGGATGATTTTCTACTCAAAAGATCTCAATTTTATTTCATTTTATTGCAATTTATTTATTATTTTCTTTTTATTGTTTTTATATGAATTAGTCTTGGGTTGGTATCCGGGTTTATCAAAATTATTTTTAAAAAAAAGTTAATATCCTTTAATACGATAAATCATAAATCAAAATAATCGTGACCCCCTAAAGGGGGGTGCATTGCGTGCTGCCATTATTATTTTTCTCTTTAAAATGTGATTCAAATTTCCCGAGTCATAAACAGTTAATCAAGACAACAAGGACATAACTTCCAAATGATTCCCCCTTTGTATTTCGATTTACCGCCTAATTAAATTTTGATAATGATCCGTTTAAAGTATGAAGACGTTGATTCGGAATCATAAGAAATACGAAGAAAAGCACCTTAAAAAGCCTGAAAGTATTTTTTTTCTCTTTTTTTTTTCCTTTTTCCAGAATAACAGAAGCATGGATTAGCATTTAACACGTCCCCACTCTATAACAAGCACAGGAAGTGGTTCTGACTCTCACTCTTTGTGTTCATTATCCGTGACTCTGGTTCTCATTGGTCGATGCTCACTTGTTTTCGCAAACATGTACACTCCTTTATTTCAACAGCATTGATTATCTGGTGCTTATATTCACAGCGATATTTCAACTCGAATTCATAAGTTCTCTTCTATTCTTTTCATTTTTTTTTTGTTTTGTTTTGTTTGTTGAATGAGTTGTTTCATATCACGGTTTTTGGAATCACTGAAGTTCAGGGTGATTCCGATTCGGTGATATGCGTAATACTTTAATTTTACTATGGTCTTAGTGTATCATAAGAATGTCTTCGTCTCTCTTTTTTCCTTCATTTCAGATGGTTAATTTTGATGAACTTGGGTGCATTTTTGATTCACTGCGGTTGGAAACTCGGTCTGTGCACTGAGAGAATTCGAAAACTTCCGACACCGGAACTGAATTTCAGCAATGAGAAAAAAATGAAATCAATGATGCACTCAGAACAATTTTGGTTACTCCAACTGATAATAAAATTATTACCTTTTACTAGGTCAGCAGAGCATTTTTCAAGTATGCAGCTGGGTGCCATTTAGGCACCTACTGGGAGATAAGTGGCACCCAGTGCTTCAAAATCTCTTTCACTGGGTGCCAAAAAACAGCATTGTTGCAAAATACTCACTATCATTTGTGAGAAAAAAAACTTTAAAAAGAAGAAAAAATTGTAACACGAAGCTCTGGAGAGGTAAAATGATAATATGAGATAAAATTTTATTGGGGAACAATTCAACTTTTGAATTTATTTCCAAAAAAAAAAGGCACAAAATTCGAATGGACGGAGTGAAGTTGGGGGGGGGGGGGGAGAGCGTGGAGATGAGGGGCTAGCTCTGCATAAAATCTAATATTAAAAAATAATTGGCACCCATTGGAAAATCCTTAAAAAATGCTCTGGACCGGTCAGTTTCTGGACTTCCAATTGTTGGTACCCTCCTCCACCTCCGTAACTTACCTCCAACAACAACAACAACAACAATTGAAGAAATTATTTCCAGTATCTACTCAAAGGCAAAGAATTATTCTGTTTTGTCGGTCAACCGCCCGTACTTCTAAAGTCAATGAAGTGAATGCTTCCTCTTTGGTAAACATCTTGAGATCAAAAGCCAATAATAATAAACGACCCAAGTCATTTCCTAACGTTGAAAGTAAAAGAAAATTGGAAGAGGTTATTGGGTCCTTACCGGAAGGCGAAGCAAAAGAAAAATTCATAGAAATAGAATTTCGTTGGCAAAATAAAAAATTAGGCAGTGCTAAATTTGAATTTGTTGATCTGGACGTCACAGGGAAACCATGTCCTCGAATCATAAAGCTAAGCGAAAACTCTTCGAAAATAGACATGACTTGCTTTGAACCAGGGCTGCAAACCGCGAGGAATTTTTGGGTTTGGTTCGGGTTCGGTTCCGATATTAATACAAAATGCGGTTCAAGTTCCGGTTCGGGTTTCAGTTGCAAATTTATAATTTTCGGTTCGGCTGGGTTCAGCTCCATTCGTTATGAAAATTTTGGTTCAAATTCCGGTTCGGGTTTCAGTAGCAACCTTATAATTTTCGGTTCGGCTGGGTTCAGCTCCATTCCTAGTGAAAAATACGGTTCAAGTTCCGGTTCAGGTTCCGGGAAAAAGGTCGAAAAAACCCGGACTTTGGTTCAAGGTTCGGTTCGGCTTGCAAATTTATAATTTTCTTTTCAGGGCTTCCTGCCCTGATGTGGAGCTCCTCGAGAACCCTGATAGGCGGAAGGGGTCTAGTTCAGAATCCCGAATAAGGTCTCCATTCTAAGCCTTTTTTATGTACTCAATTGATATTTTACTCAACTATTTGCACTATCTATTCACACAATAGTAAAGACAGTGTTGCCTATTGCAAATCTCCTGATATTACATTTAAATTTATATTTTAACAGAAAGTCCAATTTGGATCAAATTTTTTTTCCGGTTCAGGGTTCAAGGTTTGGTTCGGGTAAACTTTTTTCCCGGTTCGTGGTTCAAGGTTCCGGTTCGGTTAAAATTTTTTTCCGGTTTAGGGTTCAAGGTTTGGTTCCGGTAAAACTTTTTCTCGGTTCGTGGTTGAAGGTTCCGATTCGGTTAAAATTTTTTTCCGGTTCAAGTTCCGGTTCAGGTTCCGGGAAAAAGGTCCGAAAAACCCGAATTTCGGTTCAGGGTTCGGTTCGGTTTGCAGCCCTGCGATTTTCTTATTAGCTCGGTGAAACCCTTTTGTCTATTCAGATGGTTCTATAAGCGGGACAGAGCTGTTGAAAGTGCGATAGCCGGTAGATATTTCATTCGACCATTTTTCGACGGACTTTTTCACGAATTCTACAAATCTTGCCACCGGTGACCGAGCAACTGCTAAAAATTATTTGTAATTTTAAGAAAACAATGATTGACAATGTCCTGCCGCGACAAATTTTCAGAATTTAACTGTGGAGATAAACTTCTCGCTAATACTTCATTCGCAATTTTTTTTTTTTTTTTTTTTTTTTTCCCTGGCAAAACTATAATATTTTACTGATTTTTTATTTTTATTTACTGGCGAAAAAAATTACAAATAGTAATTTTTTAATTATTTTTTTTTACTGACCATCCAATTCTGGCCATTAAAATTTTTTACTGGTCCTGTATTGTATCATTCAGTTTCAGATGTTGCGAGCTATTTTTTTGTTATTTTTCCCATGGGTGACAAACTAAACCAAACCAAACGTAGATTTTGTTTTTAATGAGGATTTTTACGGAAATTAATTAAATCAGCTCGTTGCCCAGTTCCCGATTATTTTTCTTAAAAATTTTGGTTCCTAAAATTTTTTGATTCATAAAATAAAATTTCGTAAAATGAATGTTTTTCCTAATTTTTTAAATTTCAAAAAGATTAAAAAAAAATTTATTTTAGAAATCAAAAAGTTTAGGAAAATTAAAAATTTAAAAAAAAAAAAATAGTTAAAAAAACAATTTTAGGAGCCAATATTTTTAGAAAAAATGGATTAGGAATCCATTTTTTTTTTTAGGAAAAATGGATTAGAAATTCATTTTTTTTTTAGGAAAAATGTATTAGGAATTTATTTATTTATTTACTTTTTTTATGGATAAATGGACTAGGAATTTTTTTATTTAGGAAAATTGGATTAGGAAAAATGGTAGGGAATCTAGAAGGCTGTCGGCTGCTACCCTGGTAAAATAGAGGCAAGCTCCTGATTGTTTCTTAAATATTCCCTAGCGAATTTAGTTTGCTCGTGAAAATCCTCATTTTCCAGAATTTTTGTTCAAGAACCAAATTGAATCAAATATAATTTAATTTTGAATTATTTACATTATGTTAATCAGAACCAAAACAATGTTCTAACAATGATTAAAACATTTGTGTTTTAGTAGCTAACCCGGAAGATGAAGAGGAGTTTCCAATGGGATCTTTTATTGGGAAAGATAAGAAATTTGGATAAGTAAAAAAATTAACAGGGGAGGGCTCCTCACATGAGACTAGCCGCTCCCGACTATTTTTCTAATAAATCCCTAATCCGATTTTCCTGAAAATTTTCGTTCCTAAAATTTTTTTTGTAATTGTCAATTTTCCAAAAATTCGCAAAAATATTCGATCTTTGATATTTCGATCAAATCCTGTTTAATCGCACTATTTTTTTTCCCGTCAGCTTACATTCAATTCTTTCAAATTTTTAGTGATTTCGCTGAGACGAAAAAGTAAAGTGGGCGTTTTTAAACGGTCAAACTTACAAGTTTTAAGTACGGTACAGCCTTAGTTTACATGTGAGATCCCATTTCTATTTTGATCACGCAAAGTTCCTTTAAATCAAACTTGGTTGAGTTTCGTTACCTTTTTTAAAAAAAAATAAATTTAAATTTTGAGCTCCTGCCGACTGGGAGGAGCAAAACGACAAGATTAAAAACGATAACAGAAATTAAACTCAAATTGACTCATTGGGGAATAAATTACAATGATTTTCATACGAAATAAAAGAAAAATTTTAATTATGATTCATTTCATAAAATCCTCCATTTTTTTTTTCCTAATTTTTTTAAGATGCAAATGAAGCCATTTTACATACAAAGAACACTGGAAATCGTTCACTGTTAAATACTGTAAACTTGGATTGTGTTTCATGCAAGTGGAAAGATTTAAATTTGAAGTGAAATTATCCGCTAATAATTCTTCTGTACTTTCTTATCTCAAGCTTTGCTTGGCTGGACGGGCATCAGCCTTTCAACCATTCTTATTTATTCTCGACATGCGAATCAAAATAGTAAAATGTCTTGACCTTTAATGGCAGCTTCGGTCACCCTTCTCAATCATTAAACAGAGCGGAAACTTATTTGTGTGTAGATTATATGGTCCGTTGGTCTTATCGAAGAAAAAGAAAAGAACATTTTTTGAGAGAATGGCGAAAATTTCCCAAAATTAAGAAAAAAAAAAACTAATCGAAAAATGCCTTCGGGACGGAATCGGCGATTCTTTTTTTATTTAAAGACTGCCTACCTCAAGACTAGTTTTTCATTCATTCAGCCTTGTTTAGACCTCGACTTCAGCAATTAAACATTAAATATCGAGTCATAAACTGACCTTGCTGTGGTCGGTTTAGATAATTTTGCTCACGCAATAATTGTACAGAACTGGATGGTATTCATTTCTACGAATCCCGATGGTGTATCATTGAAAAAAAAACTTTCAAAGAAGTATTGGGTCATCAGTGCCGTAGTTTTGGAATTATTAGATCTGTACGTTTTTCAAAATATTTGCGGGCTGGAGGTTGAAGGTTTTCGTGTTAAAAAGAAAATTTAAAAAATTTGCCGGAAATGGTTTTTAGTGGGTTACTCTGCTGCAACATTACTCTACGCTGAGGCCTTAAATATCTTATATTTTTCATCCCTGTTGGGGTTTATTTTACTAATTTTTGAATTCCGGTTTTTATAGGCTCCGAGCGACTTTGACCACAGCGCCACCATTAAAATCATGTTTAGCTTATAAAAAAGCAATATTTTCTGCGAACTAATTGCGTGATGGAAATATATACGCTTGTATAAGGTAAACAGGTATATTTAAGTGTATATTTATAAAAAAAAAGTCGCTCGGAGCCTATAGTTCACTATAAAAGAATTAGAGGGAGCGTTCAGAAATTCAGGAAATTTTCTTTGGGGTCGTCCATGTATTACGTAACGCCTGGAGGGGGGGGGGTGGGGTCGAAGGAGGTGTTACGCATTGTTACGGGGGGGTGGGGGGAGCTGAGCCATGCGTTACGTAATTTTAATATTAAAATTATTTCAATTTTATTTCACTCTTTTATAAAAAATTTTACCAGTATTCTTCAAATAAAAAAATAAAAAAAATTTTTAACTAATAAAATCTGATTAAAATTTATCAAAAGCTGGAAATTTTTTTTGACTTCAAAAACGAAATTTAAATATTTTTCAATGTGGGGGGGGGGGGTTAGAACCCGTGTTACGTAATATCGAAGGGGGGTTACAGGTTGCGTTACGGGTGTGTTACAAGGGGGGAGGGGGGGTCAAAAAGTGGCCTTTTTTGCGTTATGTAATACATGGACGACCCCTTTCGGTTACAACCGGAAGAAAATTGCCTTAATTTTTCCAGATTTTTCGGAGGACGTTTAGCCCTGTCCATGGGGACCTGAAAATTTCTATAACCTTTAAGGTAACCATAGTACAATCCAAAACTAACTTGAATTGGAACGTTTGAAATGACACAGGAATCGAGAATTTTCTTTGCGACGGAAAATTTCCTCGATCTTCCTGAAAATTTAGTATTCTGGTTCTTTCGGTTGCTGTTTACGAAAATGGAGTCAATTTGCAAAAAGTTACGACTGAAGCGGAAGTTGCATTGATTTCTTTAAGAGCAGTTAATCATTATTCATTAATTTAAAACATATTTAAAATTAAAAACATTCCCTTGTTTGCATTTTAACTAATGATACTTTGCATTATTGTCGTTGTTTTCCCCTAGATTTGAAAAAAACAAAAGACATTTTAGGGAAGCTCTTTTGTACAGGATGCTTGGTCTAGTATATATGTCTATGGAATTCCCGCTTCAGTCGTAACTTTTCGAGTCACCTCCAACTAACTTTAAATTTTTACATGTTTCCAACCTGGCCTTACGGGCTTCGGCTAGATTTAAAAAATTTAAAACAAACCTTTCCGGGCCCACAATTTCCCATTCATATCATTACGTCTGTCCGACGAAATTTTGATTTTTGCAAGTTTAAAGTTGTAAAGTTTAAATTCGATCGACTACGGACATAAAAAAAATACGAACTTTGAACGATTCAAACAAAAATTTAATAAATTAAAAAAAAATAATAATTTATAATAAAATAATAAAAATAAATAACATTTACTTCTATTTTTGGAATTTAACCTTATAGAAGGGTCATCCGACCATTCGCACACGGCACAATTAACATTTATTCACATTTATATTTACATAGTTAACTTTCAATTTCATGTCAATTGTTAAAATTTCGCTTGTGTAAGCACGTCATGTCTAGCTTATGTGGAACTACTGTTATATTAGCACCGAAATTTACCCAGCGCCTGCCATGCCAATAAACTAGTAAGTTCCAACTTACTCCGCTAGATAGAGCGAGGTTTCGATGGTCACACCAATCCGTATTTTGCGCCGCGAACTCAGAAGCTTAACTTCGTTGTTCGCCACACGTTACGAGACCAGCCATGCCAAGTCGACCTCTAAAAATAATAATTTAATAAATTTTTAAAACTAAAAAATTTAATAAATTTTTAAAAAATAAATAAAGAATTGTAAATTAAAAGCCTATTTTAGTCGGTGAATTGGATGCTGAAGTGGATCGTGAAGTAGCTCCCGAAGTCGATCCTAAAGTGGCTGCTGAAATGGATGCTGAAATGGAAGCCCGTACGGATAAGTTTTTGGGATCGGGATTTGCTGTTCATCTCCATTTCTTCCTCTCTTTCGCCATGAACGGATAATGGGGAAAACGCAGGGGATGGTTCGCTCGGAGGAGATGAAGGTCTTAGATCTAGGAAAATTAATACTTTGATTTATTGAAAAAAAAAAAAAACGGAAAAGAAAAATTTGGACCGAAATTTGGACCTTACCAGCATTTTTCGAATATTCCGGTCTTTCTAAACCTTCCTCGGTTTCCTCGCTTTTATTGGAGTCTATCACCGGCTCCAAGTAATCCAACTCGCGCTTCGTCTCCATTCCGGTCTTAACAGGCCAGCTTCCAGTTCAGTTTTTTACCAGTTTGATCTTTAAGCCAACATTGTTTGCACATTCTGATATTTCGATATGATGACCGAAGTTTGGATTTCAGTTTAATGCGTCTGCATTTACAATATGGCGGGTCGAAAAACGCGAATTTTTGAATTTGAAAACGCCTGATATGGGAATCGATGCCTTTTTATAATACTATTAACTCTGATTTTTTTTCAGATTTTTTAAACGACATTTTGAGGTGCCGCAATGGCCTTCTTCTTCTTCTTTCAAGTGCCGTCTCCGCGACGAAGATTGGCTATCATCTGGCACATTTTTACTTTTGAGACCGCCGCTCTCAAAAACCGCAATGGTCTTGAAATTTTCCAAAAGTCCGTTTGAGGACCAAAAATGGAGATTTTTTTTTTCTCGCATAAAAGACCGTCGTTTCCTATCGGAAATTTTGCGTAGACTACGAATTTGAAGTCAAAAATTAATTTTGGTGCACGGTTTTTGAGCCACAAACAGAAAACCATAAAAAGATTCTCAGAATTTTTGAATCGGGCATGTGACTCAGAAACTGTGCACCAAAAATAATTTTTGACTTCAAATTCGTAATGTACGCAAAATTTCCGATAGGAAACGACGGTCTTTTATGCGGAAAAAAAAAATTCATTTTTGGTCCTCAAATGGGCTTTTTGAAAACTTCAAGGCCAATGCGGCACCTCAAAATGTCGTTTAAAAAATCTGAAAAAAATTAGGGTTAATAGTATTATAAAAAGGCATCGATTTACATATACAGGCGTTTTCAAATTCAAAAATTTGCGTTTTTCGACCCGCACTAATTTACATCTAAAATGGAAAATGGAAAGTATTTCAATTTTAACAAATAATGAGACAAATTAGAAACTTACATTCTTGGATTCGCCATATTTTATAAATTATAATGTTTATTAAATAAGCTAATGCCACGTCCAAGATCACATAACAATACTTTTCCGGAAACGTATTGTTATGCGATCTTGGACGTGGCCAAATTGACACCTCAAGTGGTTGCTTAAAAAGTCTGAAAAAATATTCAGGTTTACTTTCTTTACTGTTTAAAGCTTCTTTTCCCGTTAAAAGACTAAAAATAGTCGATTTTCCGTTTGGATAACTGCGCATTTCATTTTATAATGATCCAGAGCTAAATATCGATGAAATTTTGAGTTCCGGTGATAGTTTTGACGTTTTCTCATTGTTTATCCAAGTTACTTCTCGCAGCTTCTCGCTGTACTCCGGTGCGTTGAATTTTTGTCGGTTTTTGACTCTGTATTTAATACAAAGTCAAAAACCAATAAAAAGTTGATGAAAAAAATTTTCACTCCACGGTCCCATTTCCTGTGAAATATCACATATGAAGTACTCGGGGTTCTGAAAATCGAAAATCGAAAATCTGAAAATCGAATTTTCACTCCCCGCTTGTGGTTTATCTATTGCAATCGCCCAAGCTTTAAGGCTTGCTTGAAGCAAATCGAAAGGGCTTGTATATAAATACATATAAATTTCCTTAGACAGGACTTCTGCTGTGGACAGCTTCACTTGTTCTTGAAGATACTTATCGCTGGATATGAAATTCCACTCAGACGCTTTTAAAACTTCTTTGAATAACTGTAGCTTTGTATTGTCGTCGAAGTTGTTTAATAACTCTGACACTTTTGCAACAGCATTCTGCTTAACATCTGAAAAAATTAACAGCCCACGAAGAAGAAGATACCCAATAGGGTGAGTCGAAAATCAAAAATTTTGGATTTTCAAAATGCCTGATAGCGCAATCGCTGTGGTTTATCTATTGCAATTTTTTTTTTTTTTTCCTTTTCGAAATTTTTTTTGAATGGCGTCTTGAGGGTGCGCAAGAGGGTCAAAGTTTGGAAAACTTCATAAGGAGTGAAAATTCGATTTTCAGATTTTCGATTTTCGATTTTCAGAACCCCGAGTACTTCATATGTGATATTTCACAGGAAATGGGACCGTGGAGTGAAAATTTTTTTCATCAACTTTTTATTGGTTTTTGACTTTGTATTAAATACAGAGTCAAAAACCGAATTTTTGATTCAATGAAAAAAATTTTTACCCTAAGGTCCCTTTTCCTGTGGAAGGTCACATATTTATAGGTAACAGCCGTTCGACAGTACAGTGCTTCTAGTTGAGAACAGTAAGTGCCAGTAGCACTGGCATAGTTAAGACCAAGTAGATTGCCAGTAAGCACTGGCAATGACAACATTTGAGAGATGTCCGTCTAAAGATAGACGTTTTAAGTGGGCGGAAAAATATTCAACTATTTTGGCAGAACAAATTAAAACTGCAATAACTGTGGTGTGGTTTCTTTAATTTGATAAGTAGTAAAGCGCACTATTATGGTGAAAAAAATTTTCTTTCTGACTTTTTTTTAGAATTGACTTTTGAGTTATACTTCTAAATATAGCCCATAACTTTTTTTTTTCTCCTACTGTTTTTGTTATGCAAGACAATCAAACCTCTTGAAATTTACACACTTTACCAGAAAAAAAATTGAGAAGACCACAATAAAGCCACTGAATGTTCTTGTTTACATTGGTATGAAATAAAGAGTTAAGGAGCGTGTAATTGAGAGTGATTCACACCATTGAACCTCACTTCGATTCGCCTTGTTTTTCTCAACTATTCTTGACCATCATGATTTTGTAGTTTTTTAATATCATTTACCCTTTTTTAAAAGGTTTTCCCGTAAGTTAAATACAAATTCTTTATCGCACTCAGGTCATTATTCAAATTTTATTAGGTTTTTAAGTAAAATCGAATATGTCTTTTGGATCAAAAATAAACAAAATACTTTTTTTTTCGGGAGGGGGGGGCCTTAAGAAACCTCGTAACAAAATTTTATTTTTTTTATTTTAAGACCTGTAGTTTCACTAAATTTCCTTTTTATAGAAAACTTAGTTGCATTTTTTTGTTTTTCGGAGCAGTAAATTTTTTCAATAAAGAACTGTCTGGACCATTTTGGACTTGCATTGTTTTAAAACTGATTGGACCATCTTGGTTATCAAATTTATGAATCATGCGATGAAATTGATAATCGAATAACAATGATTCTACAAAATAACAAAGATCCTTCATGATTTCTTTCATTTCTTTTATCTTCGACAGGTTCTTTTTGGACACGGTGACAGCGTCTGAATTTGAAATATTTTATCGGAAAATTTAGAAAAAAAAGAGAAAAAGAAAAAAAAAAAAAAAAATTACGGACAAAAAAGTTAATTTTAAATTCTTCTAAAAGTGTCCGAAGCGCGAATTTCACAATTTTTTTTCCTGATTTATTAATTATTAATATAAAAAATTTATGAGATAACTGAACTCTTTGACTTCAAACGATGACATTTTTTTTTTTTTTTTTTTTAATAACTAATAAGGAAAGGAATATTAAAACGGTATTGAATAGTTCGATACAGTCAGGTAGTTGATCTCATTAGTCATGGGATTTTATCGCCATTGTTGTGGAACAGTAGCAGCATCAGTGTCAATATGTGATTTCATTTCGCTTCTTTCTCATTTTGGGAAAATAGATTTTTGTCGTTTAAGAAAAAAAAAAAAGTCGCGAACATCGACCTTACCTGACCCAAGCCTTTTCTTTTTTTTCCGATTAAGTTATTTTGTAGGATATAAGAATAATAATAATAATAATAAAAAAAGGCACGCTTAACAAAATTGAAAATTGTGCAGACGATGATAATTAAAGAAATAATAATTACCATTATTATCGCAACCGCCCCCATTAAACCAAGCGCCCCCAGCCTTGACCATTATCGACTAGAGAAAAAAAAGAAAAAAAAAAGTAGAGAATCGATTGCAGGTGAAATGAAATTGGAGATTATAGCAAAAAAATATAATAGGAATGATATGGATCTAACTTATTAAGACAAAAAATAGGCAGAAATGTTTTTGTTATTTGTTGACAGCAGTTGAATGTTTGGAACCGTGTTATTAAGTCTTCAACAGTTGGCGGCATGATTTATTACTTTTTTATCCATTTTTTTTTTTTTTTTTGAAATAGTTAATCAGGTTATGAAAAGATGCACTCGTTCGAAATAAAAAAAAAAAGAAATTATATGAGAGCTAATTTTTTATTTTTATTTTTAACTAAAACAATGAAATCGGTCAGGTTGGCTTATCATACTGTAATTGAATCATTACGAATGGTTTCGTTTACTTCACTTAATGCACTCTTTCAAAAATGGAAGCTCACGGGAGCTATGATAATATATGACTTCTCGTTTTCGGTTGAGATCACACGACTGGTGATCAACGAACCGTGCAAATTCAAAAGTGGTAATTCATTTACACAAAATTAATAATTAAACAACGAGCAAAGATGGCTGCGAACATGAGGGAACTTTGCATTAGGAATAATGATTGTGCTAAATACAACTACTACTGTCTGCTGGAGGAGGATAATTGGCGAATACGATTTGAAAAACAAAAGAAACATTTTTTTTTTTTAAAGTCAGGCTTTTTCAACGTTTTTATTGAAAGATGTCGTTTAATGTCGTATAAGGAGCGGTGCAACCATCAATCAAACCGTCTGGTGTGGGTTTAAATATTTTTTTCTTTGTTCTATAAATTGGTTCAGTCAATATATTTGAAATTTGAAGTTTAACTTAACAGCGAGTTTGAATTTGAAAAAATTCCCATTTGATGAGCTTTAAGAGTCCGAAATGACACCCTGTCGCAAACCTGGGAAATGCCTATTTTGGCCTTAAATATGCAAAAAACCGGCTTTTCTAAAATTTTTCTCCGCCTAAAGCCGTCCTAGATGAACTGAGCCCTCATCCGTTTTTCAAATTTTTTCCTACCCCCGTTTTCAATCCTAGATCCCTCAAAGTAAAAAACCCGCCCCTTGAAAAAAAAAAAAAAAAAAAAATAATAATAATGAAGCGTTGAAAAGGGCCGAAAATGGTATGTACGTACAGAGGGTCAGTCTTAACATGCTTAGTGCATGATAAGACCCATGAAAAAAATTTAGAAAAATTAAAAAAAAAAAATTAAAAATAAAAATATTTTGTAACTTTGCTACCATCAGGAAAAATTATTTATTTTAACAAAAATGAAAACAACTCCGAAATCTTTTTACCGCCTTTAAAAATCCTGCGTTCGGGTATTTATCAAAGAAATGTTTGGGAATATAAAAAATGTTTCCAAAACTTTCCTTTAAAAATCGTTCCCGACGATTTTTCATAATCCGTTTTTCCTAAAAAAAAAAATTCCTAATAAATTTTTCCTAAAAATTTTGATTCCTAAAATTTTTTTCCTAATTTTCAATTTTCCTAAAGATTTTTTATTCCTGAAATAAAATTTTCTAAAATGAATATTTTTCCTAACTTTTTAAATCCCTAAAGGGATTTTAAGAAATTTTGTGAACATGCTATCGTTCCAGAAAGTACTTTGTTGATTGGTTTACGGGATTGGAACATTAATTACGCGTTTATATTCATATGCCAAATATTTATATTTTCGCCCAACGTTTCGATAACCAATTGTTATCTTCATCAGAGGCTGGAAGTTTAAGAAATTTTATTTTAGGAATCAAAAAATTTTAGGAAAATTAAATATTAGGAAAAAAAAATTGTTAGGAAAACAATTTTAGAAAAATTAGGAAAAAATAAATTCCTAATCCATTTTTCCTAAAAAAAAATGACATTCCAATATGGCATAAGCCGTATTGGAATTCGACATAACATTTGAGCTAGTCCCGCTGTTGAAATTTCCGTACGGTGCTGCAAGAATTAATTCATCAAACGGTTCCTCTTGGAATGAGTTAGGATTATTTCGCACTGGATTTTTTTTCCCACTTTTTATCAAATTTAAGTTATTCATTTTTATAAAAAAAAACATTCATCGATAAAACAAACAACTACGCCATTACTTTTACAACAATGGTTATCGTCTGTTTTTTAGTTGACGTAGTTGCCCATTTTACCGATAGAGCACTCTACTTGTCTTTCCCTATATAAATATCTTCCCTAGGGCGCAATTTCACGCCAAACATGTTCGTCGAACATGTTCGGCAAACATGTTGGACAAACATTTTCACCAAACATTTTCCTCAGCATGCAGGGGAAGCTCCACATAAGCAGTGACGCTTTTTTAAGCATGTTTGGTGAAAATGTTTGTCCGAAATGTTCGCCGAACATGTTCGGCACTTTTGTCAAACACAAACATTTTCACCAAACATACTTAAAAAAGCGTCACTGCTTATGTGGAGCTTCCCCTGCATGTTGAGGAAAATGTTTGGTGAAAATGTTTGTCCAACATGTTTGCCGAACATGTTCGCCGAACATGTTTGGCGTGAAATTGCGCCCTATTTTTTTTCTTTAAAAAAAAATTTTGTTTTTGATATTAAATAATTAATGGTGTTAAATATTTCAAGTTTAAAATATTAAATACGTACTTTCGCTTACCAGAAAACGATTTCACGTGATTTTTCCGCGATTCAACGCCGTTTTCACGTGTAAAAGATCGAAATAAAAAAAAAAAATTATAATTTTTTTTTATCGTTAAAAAATTTGCACCGCCCGGCTGACCGACCGGTGACCGGTTAGGTAAACGAACTAGAACCTTTAGGAATTTATTTATTTTATTTTTTTTTTTTTTTTTTTTTTTTTTTTTTTTAGAAAATTGGATTAGAAAAAATGGTAGGGAATCTTTAAAAATATTTAGTGGAAACATCTTTTTTGAGAAAGAAACCCGGTTCCACCGGGTGTGTTAGAAAACCATTCAAGACGTTTTTTTACCGACAGAAATGAAGAAAATCAAAACTGCCCACATGCCCACCATTAACCCCTTAAAAACTGGACGCCGGATATACATTCAGGGACTTTTCGTCACAGCCATTTAAAATCTTCAAACAAATGGTGTTATTCGTCTTTATTTAAATTTTTTATGAGTCTGTTTTACTGATCATTCACCTTAAAAAAAAATATTTAAAAGGAAAATGAAAAAAAAAAAAAAAAAAAAAAAAAAAAAAAATGGTGTAGTAATTTTCTAGAAATCCTAGAAGAGATTACCGATACGTGTAATTCCGTTCTTCCATATTCTTTTCCTGAAAACTACTGGTCCATTAAACATTTTTTTGGAAAATTAAGAACGTAAATATAACAATCAGAAACCTTTTAGTAAATTTAAAGAATTTCATGTTTCAGACTGGAATTTATTTTTCGGATTTTTAGGAAAACCGAAAATGACTGAATGGCTAATCTTTTTTATAGTGCCTCTATATTATTTTTTGTTATGGCCCCCCACTTATTTTTCTACCTAGACACCGGTCAAGTGAAGTCACTTATTTTCCCACCCGTGACAGCAAAATTGAAATATTTTCTGAATAAATATCATTTAAACTCTCCAATTCATCCGAAATATTTAAAAATTTACAAAAAAATTAGAAAAATCTGAGAAATTATTAAATGATTGTGACTTAGCACTTAAAACCGCTTTACACTCAGCTAGTTTGGACTCCAGAATAGTTTTTGCTTCGGTTGAGATCCTTAAATCCTCTTCAAGTTGTCGAATTCGGTTTTCCAACAAGGAGATTTCCAGCGCCTGGTTTGCAATATGTTTTTCGCTGGAAGTGCACCGGTTGAATAGTTGGCCTAGGAAAAAGCAAGCAGGCCAGTGTGGACCTTTGTTTTTTTTTCGTGCACTTATGAGTGCCAGTGCATTAGAAATTAAAGAGATCTTCAATTTTTTTATTTAGACTTTGTTTGACATTTGATCAACTTTGGTTCGATGTATCTTTCTATGGTTAGGCACATATTCCAAATGTGGGTGATTACACTCTTTGTTTTAATGTTTCAGAAACTTTTGACTCGTTTTTGTCTTTGGTCAATATCCTTTTGCTCTTTTTTGGATTACCAAGAAAAAAATGATTAAAACTTATTGTAATTTATCTTTCCCACGCCGTCATAAATATCTCGATATACATTAGACACTGTAATCACTTAAAAATCGCTTTTAAAAATTGATTGTTTAAAAAAAAATAAAAAAAGTTCGAAAGATTTTTTTTTTCTTAAAAATTCCAGTCATACGAAAATTAATAGTTATAATTTTTATAAAAGACTTGCTCCGTCATGTTTAACTGATAAAAATAAAGAGCAAATTATTTAATGTATTATTTTAGCTACTTGTTTTCAAGGCGTCGTAATTGAAAATTTCCAAGAAAAATCAGACATCCATAAATGCACCGAAATCGAGTTTATACAAGACCGGACTCGTTAGAGAATAACCAAAAACAATGAAGTAGACGTATTCGTCTTCGGAGAATCTTAAAACCAAGACAACCAAATTTTTATTTCGATTTTTCGAATTTTAAGGGTAAGGGTGCTCCTTCGCAGCAAACCGCAAAACGGTTTTTTTTTTTTCTTCTTCTTCTCTTTTTTTGAACTTTTTTGTTTCTGGCTATTGGAGGTCAAATTGGGCCGAAAAATGTGTGAAATATTTTTCTTTTCGACAAAAAAAATATTTCTGACATTTAGGGCTCATGTTCTATTTTTAAAAACAATTTGTAGAGGAAAAAATTTTAGTGTAAAAGGATAAAAGGAGTGAGGAAAAGAGGATGCGTAGAAGAAAAAATTTTTTCGTTCCGTTTTAACACGTATTTTTTTCCGCCCGAAAAATTTACGATTGGAAAGTGAGCCCTTCTTGGAAAGTGAGCCCCTCTTCTTCGGTTGCGCCGATGTCGTCTTTGCGAATCCCGTTCGGAGAACGTGATTTCCTTCTGCTCTTTGACTTGGACCTTGCGATTGCAGTGAGCCCTAAATGTCAGAAGTATTTTTGTCAACAGAAAAAATATTTCGGACATTAGGACTCACTTCCCATTCGAAATTTTTTTTTTCGTCTAATGTTGCACTTAAAGAAATTTTTTTTAAAAAAAAAACCACATTTTGGACATCCAAAATATTTTTTCTGTAGAAAAAATATTTTTTTTAAAGAAATTTTTAAAATTTCTTAAAAAATATTTTTTTTAATTTTTTTCAAAATATTTTTTCCGTAGAAAAAATATTTGAAATTTTTTCCTCTACAAATTTTTTTTCATGTGAAATTTTCTTTAAAAAAATTCACTTTTTTCACATCCAAAATATTTTTTCTGTCGGCCATTTAGGACCCCATTTTCATTGTACGCTTCTCTAGCTCTTAACAGTTTGTTAATCCTTTTTCTTACGTCCATGCCTACCAAGTAGCATTGCTCCTCACTTAACAGATTTATATTAACGTGCAATTTATCCACCGGCATTTTGCTTTTTTTGTTTACAAATCTGTTTTGGTATCATAGAGGTACGACAGGTTGAGTGTACACGGTGAAAAGGTCTGTTGAAAAATTTTCTTTCAACTTTTTATTGTCAATTTTAAAATTTAATATACAGCCATAAATCTCATAAATCTATGTGTAGTTGATATTAGCAGTTTTTTCTATTTATTGGGGGATTAATTGTTTTAGTTTCTTTTTCGACTAATAATGCTGCTTCTCCATTATGGCTCAAAATTAATTTTCTAGAATTAATTTTCAAAATTTCCGGAAGTACTGTGCTTTAGTTATTCTATGAATTTTCGACCATGGATTAAGAATACAAAAAATGCAATGTAGTAAAAATGGCCGACTTCATTTTTAAATCTTGGGTTAGAAATTCATAGAATAACAAAAGCACAGTACTTCCGGAAATTTTGAAAATTAATTCTAGAAAATGAATTTTGAGCCATAATGGAGAAGCGGCATAACAATTATGAGTGGTCTACAAAACCCGGACAACTATTTTCTACTGTCTACAAAACTACGGACCCCATTTTCTCTGACATTTAGGCCGAGGAATTTGGTAAAAAAAATTCTGCCCTGAAAATATTTCAAAGAAAGCTTCTAAATCTGGGAAATTTTTTATGGAAATTGTTTATACTTGAGCTAAAACCAATAAATATATTGAGCTAAAATTAAAAAACGATCGAGAAAATATTTTTTTTCCGGCACAGCGACTCATTTTCTTCACGCAAAAAGAAAATGGAGCTTTTTAAAAATTTTCTCTAGGCACGTTGCGTACGGACAAGCCCCAAATGCCTTTCTTGTAAATAGAAGAAAAGAATCTCAAAGATTTTTCGATCCGATTCGACCTCCAGTGGCCATAAACAAAAACTGTCAAGAAAAAAACCTGCGATTTTCGGATTACTGCGAATTAGCACCCTCAGTTGATTAAAAACTCGTAAAGGTTGGGGCAATTATGATCGAAAAATTTAATGCTCTTTTATTCGATCATTACTATAGTTTTTTACGTCATAATTATGCAAACTAAATCGAAGGACAGAGTAAATCATCGATGTCAAAGGTCTTAAAAAGTGGAGTTTTTTTTTAATTTTAGGTTTCGTTTCGTTTTGTTTTATGCTATCACAATGGCGGATTTGAATAATAATTTTATGTCTATCAAACCATAAACACGCAATTGGAGGGAGGGATTAAAAAGCCCATAAATCTACGCCACTGGTTTCCACGAAATTCGCAAGAATATTCAGAAGAATAAAAAAACCGTTTGGCAAAGATAAAAAAAAAAGCAGTGAGAATTCTTTTAGAATTAGCGAGTATACTTACATACACACTGTTCGATAATTGTTCAACTTATCCTGGCATGCAAATGCATCTTAACTCCTATTGGTTAACGATAATTACCTTTAATATTTCTACTTATGGTTATTGCTACCTTGCATACAACTCGTTGCATCGGACTTTTTATAAGCCTAATATCAAGTTAATTGTTTTTCGTAACGTAAAGCATTGATTTTCGATTTTTTTTTCGTACTTTGCATTTTTTTAAGATTCGAAATATCTTTAAAGTTTTTTTTTTTTTTTTTTTTTTTTGAACGCAGAAATAATTATGTTTTAAAAAATTTCCTGCCTAAGACTAGTGGCCTTGCTTAAATCGTAAAAGGGGAAACGGATATTAAGTCAATTACCGTGATTAGTAATTATCGTGATTTTTTTGCAAAGTCATATGCTATACATTGAGATCATAGGTATTATATTTCTTTGAGCTGTAAAGTCACGCCATCGTTCGAAATGGCATTTTTGTGATTAAATTAAATTGCAAGAAATCAGCCATTTTACTTTGAAAGGCGGATCATTTAATTATTTCTTGAGGTACTTGAAAAAAAAAAAAATGTTGAAGGCGATTTGAAATTGATTTTATTTTATAAGAACATTAAGTAATGACCGAATTTTTCTTACGCAATTTTTTTGGCCCAGAAAAATGGTCTCTTGGCGTTTTTGTATACTTCGAAAATGTTTTTTCAGTCGGCAGCTGTTCTGTTTGCAGGAAATTCTGCCGATCGAAAAATTTTTCTGTTATTAGAAATGCGCGGATTTAAAATTGGCAAAAATGGATGGGATTCATTGTGGGAAATTTGTACATTGATGGTTTTAGTTTTAAGTAACTTAAAACTAAAACCGTTAATGTCCATGATCCATGATCCGTGAAATCCATGGATCTACATAGACCGGTTTCGTGAAGGTTGCAACTACCCTTTACAATTTATCCATTCTGTGACAAGGGCCGTTGAAAAATGAGTCGATCAACACAATTCCCACGTCTGAAAAATCTGGCAAAACTCCCCAGCTACCCTTTTCTTTTTAGATAATGCCACCGTGCCCAATCTCACTTCCAGGAGATCAAAATCCGGCTGATCTCCCGTCAAGAGGATGTTCACCTGAACGATATCTCCAGTCAAAATGGTGGGAGGAGGGTCCAACGTGGCTTAATGGGAAACCCTATTCTTGGCCTACTCATGCTGTTAATTTAAAAGACCAAGAAACTGAAATAAAAGCTGATTTACTTAAAACTAAGACCGTCAATGTACAAATTTTCCACAATGAATCCCACCCATTTTTGCCAATTTTAAATCCGCGTATTTCTAATTACAGAAAAATTTTTCGATCAGCAGAATTTCCTGCAAACAGGCACGACATCTTTTTAGAAATTGAATTTCTGCCTTTATGGAACGTACCTTCATATGTAGAAAGCTAAATCTCCTTATGGTTCTGTCTACCATGTTTAATGAAAGTAGCGGAGTCTGTGGTATGACATGTTTATGGATGAGAATTCAGAAAATACCACAAGATACATGATGTATGTAGATGTATCTTGTGGTATTTTCTGAATTCTCATCCGTAAAAAAAATAGAATCTAGTCCCTTTTTCTGCTGACTCCTGTGTAAGGAGCATATTCCTTATAATCTTACATTTGTCTTACACTTTTTATTTTATTTTATTTTATTTTATTTTTGTATTTAGGTACAAAACTTAAAATTTTTTTTTTTTTTTTATTGAAAAACAGTTCAAAATTTTTCTTTCGATCTATATTATAATTAACCTTTTCCTCTTTCAAATAATAACCAGGAAAATTTTATCCAATGAAAATATTCTTCTTTACATATAAAAAAAAATTTAAAAAAAAAAAAAAGTCATTAAAAGCATACTTCAAATACATCATATATGTTTTACGGCAAAACTCTCTGGAATATTTTCTCACCTTTGAAAATAAGACCATCAGTTAAAATTAGTGCAAAAAACCCAGCTACTTCTTCATCTGTTGCCGTATGTGATGAAACCCATATATTCGTGGAGAGCATCTTCTCCTTGATGCAAAACACGGCACTTAAATATAACTTCACTCTGACCTGAACACAATCTCTAGGACTTTTATCATACTCGTCCAAAGCAGCCTTCAACAGGAGTTCTGGCATATAGCTGGTAAATACCAATGACTGATTGAGGAAATCTTCCGGTTTAGACATTGTTAGATACTCCACGAGCTTATCATAGCCAGATTTCGATAATCCGTTAGCGTAGGCTTTCATTACCTCAATAGCGTCGTTTACTGACAGGTCATCTGTTGCAGCAGATGAAGCCATTGTTGAACCAAAAATTTCTCTACGTGAAAAAAAATATGGTCTTCGGCTGAATCGGCTCGGAAATGTGTTTTAAGAATTGATGAAGGCTACTTTACCCTTCTTTGGCTATATCGCCAGAAGAAACTGGTCCATGGAAAAGTTGACGAATGAAGAAAAAGTGGAAGGCCGTCGCCTGAGAGGACGGTACACCAAGCCGATCGGTGGATCAGCTTAAGTCTCTTATGGGAGTTTCGCTAATGAAACTGCCCATTTGGCAAAGGATAGAGAGGTGAGGAAAGAACAGTCGAAACAGGCCGCTTCCTGGGGTATTACCATGTTTCAGGGTAATGTACTGTGAAGGAAAAGGTATTTAAGAACTCGCTACCTCGGACACCGAACATTTGCCCCCAACCTGGTCGGGAAAGCGGGGTTGGGTGGAGACTTCGTCCAATATGTTCTCGGAAGATTTTTAATTTTAAGAAGAAAAGGTCACAGCACTGTCAACACTATTTCTTAATAGTATATCTCTGCAGTGGTAACCGAAATGAACGTATGTCCATTCTTAAGTCTCTTCACTTGTCTTCTATTTTTAACTTATGTAAACAAAGATTCAATCCCAGAATGGACATACGCCCATTTCGGTTACCACGGCAGATCTGACTGCTAGAATCTAAACCGAGACTTTTTGAGTCCGAGACTTATTTTGCCGCGCCGAGGAAGAGCGGTGTGGAAAACGGTCGAGGTGTAGATTCTTGTGAAACATATTTTCATTTCAAGTGCAATGTTTAAAGCTCTTTGCTTTATGATTTGACAGCGGCTATATTGATTTTGACGTCACTTTTCAAGAGCTAGATCATAAATGTTTATTTTTAGGGGCCTTTTTTTTTTACTGATTCTAAAGGTTCAACTTTAGAAGAAGAAAACGGACATGAAAAGTGTTACTTTAAACTTCATAACCGTTATACCAATTTAATACCTCATCCAATCCTTTTAGCCTCAACAGTGATTCAAGCTCCGGCTTCGTAAGACCATAATATTGGTAGTACTTCGGATACAGAAATGGATAGACGAGGACATTGTTCAAATGAGGCGAACAAATTCCGGATATTCTTGAACACCCACTTAGTACCCCTTTTTCGATCAAAGGGTTACCCTTTAACCCCCTTAACCCCGTTACACACGTGGAATAAAAAAGTTATTCATTAACACGTTATTAGAATTATAAGTTCATTAAAATTATAAGTTCATTATTTACTGATTTTAGGCCTTTAAATGATAACTTTTCAAATTTCCGTAGTTTCCGATATTATGGTCACCAAAGACAATAGTGATCTTTCACAATAGCGAATGGTGAATAGGATGTGAAGACACGACCTTAGCTATCGTATAAGTCAGAGAATTCTGTTCCAAACATCAAAAAAATTAATTCTTGATAATAATAAATATTTCACAAGTACCAATTGTATAATCTTTAGAAAAACCAGTATCGAAGATGCTAAAACGAAAAACTAATAAGCCATATAATTTCCGACCAACCGCACAGGAAATACCAATCCCCCAAAAAAAATAATTAACCGAACTTGAAAACGTCTGCACTTTTAAACCGTATGAAGTGACTAATAAAACCTGGACACGCATAATCCTCTGTAATGAAGATCATTACAGCATTCGTTTTTAACATACTTATTAATTAATGGTTTAATAAAAATGTGTTGACTTCCTTTTTAACAAACGTTACAGCCGAATTTTTTTTTTCTTCTTCACTAATGCCATTTATTATACGGTTTCAATCAGACTGCCTTTCTCATTACTTTGAGATTAGTCTGACATTTGAACTTGTCACTTCTTGTAAATAAGTCACAAGAAGTTTTTTTTTTTTCTTTCTTCATCGAAAAATATTAAGATATCGATCGAAATGATTCGAGATGGTGTAATAGGATCAGGTTTTCGGTAACTTAAGTCCGGTAGCTGCTCTTGCTAACCTTTAGGAATTTCGTGGACCGCACAAAAAGTATTAAATGTAAGGTGATACCGAATCACGATCGGTTTTTTATAAATTCAATAACTTCTTACATGATTTTTTTGAATTTTTTTAAAGTCGAGTCGAGCTTGGAAACGGTTTTGGTTCTTGCGGTCTTTTTATAACGTTGATCATGCGTGATCGGTTTGAACATCACGCGAGCTTCTATTTCAACAAAAAATCATCTTTTTTTTTTGGGATGATATGGATGAAAAAAAAATTTTTTTTTTCTTATTGAAATTATCTAATGTCTTTGGAATTTAAGGAGAAAAAAAAATTGAACACGAAAGAGATTATTTTCTCAAACAGATCATGTTAATTACTAATACAATAAAACTCTGTAATATTTTTGATTGTGAGTAGTCTCGTAATGTTTAACGTTTTTAAAATGTTAAAACTTAACCGACCACGACCCCTATAGATACCTTTTTTAAGTTAATTTTAAAAGTAACCGGTAGAGTTCACTTAAATCTAGATATGAAGCTGTTTTATCCTCGTTATGTGAACTTATTGTAGATGGCAGGAGCTGTTGGGTAATATTAAGAGGAGGCTTCACAGATGCCGGAAGGAATGGCTGTTTTCTCTAATACTCGATTTACGATGAAAAAAAATCCAAATTTTAGGTATCTAACCAACTCCTCTGGTATATCCTGGAATTTTTAGTTCTGGTATATCCTAGAGTTTTTAGTGCAAGTTTGAACTTGTCTGAACGGCGGGAAAATAATTTAAAACAACATTGAGGTCGAAAAACTTAACTTTGTGTTCCTGTTTTTCTTTCTATTTTTCTTGTAACAAGTTGAAACTTTTACCGAAATACGAGAACAAGTCAAAGGAGTTCGATAGATACCTAAAATATGATTTTTTCGCCCCCGTAAATCGAGTGTTAGACAAAATGGCCATTCTTTCAGGTATTCCGTGGAGCCTCCTCTTTAGGTTTTCAAATTAATAATTCACTCTCTACTTTTTTACAAGGGAAGGATGATATTTTTTTCGCTCAAGTTAAGGCCGATTTTAAGGGCTTACAATAATAGGCTTAATCATTCAGTTTAAACTTGAACTGGACAAGGATCAGGGGTGTATCCACAATTTTTCCGGAGGGGAGACACGATCCTTTTACAAATTTTTTTTCAAAAAAGCAAAATAAGCAATATTTAATTAATAGCATTTAAAGGCCCATATCCAAAGGTTTTTCGTCTAAGGTCGTTTAGAGATATTACATTTTCCAGTTTATTAACAAAATAAGAGACATTAGGGGGGGGGGGCAAAGCTCGACCAGTGGAGGGGCAACGCCCCCGTCCCCCCCGTGGTTACACCCCTGAACTGGACGATCAAGATTTTAAGATTTAAAAATTTTCTTTCTTAAAAAAGCTTTTAAGAAGCAAAGAGAATCTAAGGTTAAATGACATAATCTTGTTCTGAATTTGATACAAAAATTTCCCGCCACGGAGAAGGCTCTCTCCGACTCTATGCTGGTTGGTCAAATCTTCTTAATATAATAGTAAAAACAAGCATCAGAAAACAAAAATCGGTGCTTCTGTCGGAAGATATAAAGGTTTCCAAGAAAATGCAACCGAAAATAAGAAGGCGGCTTTCAGCAAAGCCGCTTCTCATGAATCTACCTGACTCGCACCCGATCAATTCCGAGAATGTTTGCATTGAAATGAAACAAAAATAAAAATAAGAATATGCAAAAATTTTCTTGTTAAGATAGCTTTGCATCAAAGATAAAGCGCCGCTTCAACCCAATAAATTCCAAGAATTTCTCTAATTGAAATAAAAATCAAATCACAATTTAATTTTTTGAATTAAACTTTGCCTTATATCAATTTTTTCATTTTTGGAGAAACACCGATAGTACCGAAGGTTTTTTAACTACCGGTTTCGGTAGTACCGGTATTCCCAAATTTCAAGCTGAAAATCTCAAAGGATCGAAAAACGGTCTTCAGAGCTAAATGAAGTTGAATTTTTTTTTTTTTTAAATCTTTTTTAGCGTTATTTAAATAAAAGACGGCAGCACTATTTTTTAGAAACAGATATTTATTTTTTATATATAACGTAATTATGACATTTTAAATTCAGTTTCATTTGCAACCAATATTTACGCAAAATTTAATTATGGAATATTAAAGTATCATACATATTATTATTTAAGATGCAACGATATCTTTTTTTTCTTTTGTTGTAGTATGAATTCTTATAATTGACACCTAGAAATCAAAAAAATTATAACGTAAAAAATAATCTAATGATATCTTTTGTCTTTTTTTTTTAATTTTTAGGAGTTCCGTCGTCAGGGCTGGTGTCGTAATTATCTCCCGTGGGACTTTCGACTTCCTGATGATGTATGTCAACTAATCGGAACGTTTCTAAAAATTCGTTGAGATCGACTTGTCCGTCTTTGTTTATGTCCATAGAGCGGCAGATATCCAGCAGTTGTTCCATCGGTATGGGATCGGGCATGTGCTTGGATAAAATGCCGCAAGCGTCGGAAAATTCGTCCAGTGTTATGTAACCTGTAAACATAACGTGGGTAAGTCCTATGCAATTTTCGAAAATTAACAAATTCGATAATATTGTTTGATTTTAATTACCTGAATTATCTTTATCGATGATTCGAAATATTGCCTCCAAACTTGATTTATTTCTATAAAGCGTTTCAACGACTGTACTTTGATTATTTTTAGGCCCAGGGATATGATCCTGGAATGTGGTCATATATATCACTTTGTTGTTGTCCACCGTTGTGACCAGTTTCTCCCTGAGCATTCGCCAAGGGATGGAGAGACCAGTTGCGTTTTCCATGATGGTGCACCATTCGGTTATAGTCATCAGGCCTGAAGAAAAATAAAGAATTTCTAAGTTTTCTCATAAATAAGGGTTTTATTTTTTTAAAAAATATTTTTAATAACGACTTTTTTTTCCGAAAGCAATTATTATCCTGCAGCGTCGTAATTAATAATGGCTCATTAATTTTATGATACCAACCTCCCCTTTTTATTTTTCATTAGGTTTTTTTTTTTTATTCGGGGGAAAAGCAGACTTTAGACAATTATTTTAGAAATGTCAAGTCCAATAGTGTCAATTTTTTTTTTTCCTTTCGTCTTCGATAAGAAAATTTTAACTTTTTCCCCCTTTAGTAATGGATTTACCTGTCTTCTCCGGATCGGATTTTTGGAATTCTTGCGTTATTAGCTCTTTGACAGATGTTATCTTCTGAGACAACTCCCTCAACGCAGAGCTTTCTATAAGTCCTACTCGTTGTCTGAATGTCATGTTCCTTGTTCGATTGGTTGCGGTGTTGAACTGAACAAAATGGGGAGACAGCGTTGATCCCGTTAGTTTAAGATATGCACCTTTATTGGACCCTGTTTCGTAATAATTGGATGCTGAGAAAATTGTGATAACCTATGCAAAGAAAAAAAAGTCCTCACATAAAATTATTGTCAATTATTATTAAAGATTCCTCCCGGGAGTTCCCGGGATCCCAAATTTTTTTCCAGTAAAATTTCCCGGGAACAGTTTTTTTTAACTAGTCGAGAATCCCGCTTCCCGGAAACGGGATTTTTCTCATTTTCGAAAATTCCCGATTCCCGGGACCGACAAGTTTTTTTCCCGGGAACGGGAATAATCAATTCTATCAACTATATGACCATCTACCATATAAAATTTTCGATATTTTAGAAATAAGCTATAAAAATCAGATTTTTTTTTTCATAATTTGCCTAAAGCGTGCCCTTTTAACAACAGGAAAATATTTTCGACACGGCTCCGCTTATTTCCCAAAAATGCGGAAATCAGGGTTATTTTTCTTTTCTTTTCGCCTTCTAAATAAATTCTCGGCTTTCCCGGGATTCCCGGTAAATAAAAAGTTAATCAAAAC
This sequence comes from Liposcelis bostrychophila, assembly GCA_037577465.1. Classification (NCBI taxonomy): domain Eukaryota; kingdom Metazoa; phylum Arthropoda; class Insecta; order Psocodea; family Liposcelididae; genus Liposcelis; species Liposcelis bostrychophila. The sequence goes on from CM075207.1 coordinate 15,988,634, forward strand.
GTGAATTCCCGATTTCCGGGAATTTGGAATCTCTAATTATTATTGAAGTACATCTCATTAGTTTTTGGAATCGATCCACTTGAAGTGCTGCTCAAGTGCACTCCAAGTGCTGTCGATCCGTTATATACGGTCTGATTAGCTTTGAGCAAAAGCAATTGATCCGATTTTTACCTTATCATCGTGTGCCATTTCGTAGCCCCACGGTTTACATTCGTGACTTCTAATTAAATAAATTAAATTATTTTTTTCCAGGAATTTTTTAGTGACATCCGGTCCGAAGTAAGTCCCGGCGCCCCGTAAAGAATTTGGAATACAACCGTTATGACCTTGCGGATCGCTCCAGAGAATGTCAAATACCTGGAAGAAAGGAAAAATAAAAATTCAGTGTTAGCTCAGGTCAGTAAATGGTGAGCTTCATGGTAGCTCCGTGGTCGTCCAAAAAAAGTTTCGGCATATACACCAAGGATTTGACATAACCATGATATTTTGAACGACATCTTGAGCTGTCAATTTGGCCTTGAAATTTCCAAAAAGTCCATATAAGGGCCAAAAATCCCCTGATTCCCCTAAGACGGATTTTCCTTTGCCACAGAAAAAAAATTCTCAAAAACGTTTTATTCGTTTTTGGAGGACATCTACATCTTCAAAAGAAAAAAAACCTTTGGTCAAGTTTCTGCTTTTTACGAGACATTCAAAAATTTTTAGTCAAAGTCGTTGGATTTTGCCTTCCAATCCCCGTCCGTCATAGGTCTGCCCATTCTAATGCGCCCCATAATGTAAATCGAATCTCCGAAATCGGTCAAGTTGTCATACCTCATAAGCGCTTCGGGAATTGTCTGAGTTCTCACGAACTCGGACGTGCCAGAGAAATTGTAATTTCCAAGGCAATAAGTATGGTTTTTATGATTCCGAAATTTCAAAATTATTATAAAAAGAACGTCCCAGAAAATAACCATAACAGTTTTTCATATAATAATTAGTTCCTTCCTTCAATTAAGAAACAAAAGCTAATGTTCCTTCATAATGGCTTCGAGAAAGGTAAAAACTCCATTTTTATTGCTTTTTACAGCTTGGAATGAAAATTTTACAACATCTTTTACCAGAACAACGAGAAAACTGAATTTTACAAAGTGGATGATTTTACTTTAAAAAAAAAAAAAAAGGGGAAGGGGGAAACGATCAATTTTTACGTCGATAAAAGATTCGAAAATTTAACGTCACAAAGGGAAAATTCTTGGAAAACCCTCGTTGAAAAATCATATATAATAAAAAAAATGATTCGTCACTTCAAATTCCTAAACTAAAAAAAAATCCGATCATCTCATATTTTCATCCCTAAAGAGAAATAACTGACCTTTTTAAAATTAAATATTTTCGGACGCTAGAGAAATAAAATAAATAAATAAATAAATAAAATAAACTCAGGGCAGAAACAAAAACCGAAAATTTAACTCGGTTTAAACTGATGGGAAAATAATGTTTTTCCCGGGATATTTGTTTTTGTGTCCGGGGTTAGGATATATATACGAATAAAAGCCTTTTTATCGTAAGACACTCTTGTTTGGACTTTTTCCCGCCGGGTATTTAAAAAGGTTTAGGGATCTCTCATAAGCTTGCAAAGTCCGGCCTTGTGTATATACTCACGCTTCTCTCTCAGAAAAAAAAAAAAAAAAAAAAAATGCTTTATTTCTTTATCTAAGGGAAAAATTAATGCGGGGACTCTAATTGAAGGAATAAGAAAAAAAAAGGACTATAGGGTGATTTCGAAATAAATAAAAAGCGTCTGACCGGAAAAAAATTTCAAACGGAAAAGCTTGACCCCTTAATTTTTTTTTCTTTTGTACTGAATACTTCTGTCTCATACACGGGGGGCCATTTTGACGAACTTGGGGAGTGTAAGTCTGTACGTTGGGTATAGCTAAAAGCGTTCCCGACCATTTTTCCTAATCCGTTTTTCCTAAAAAAAAATTGATTTTTAATCCATTTTTCCTAAAAATTTGGGTTCTTAAAATTTTTTTTTCTAACCGTTTTTTTTTCCAAATTTTCAATTTTTAAAAAATTTTTTGATTCATAAAACAAAATTTTCTAAAATTAATATTTTTCCTAATTTTTTAAATCCCTATAGGTATTTCAGGAAATTTAATTTTAGGAATCAAAACATTTTAGGAAAATTAAAAATTAGAAAAAAAAAAAATAATAAAAAAATAAAAAAATAAAATACTTAGGAAAACAATTTTAAGAGCCGAAATTTTTAGAAAAAATGGATTAGGAATTTTTTTTTAGGAAAAATAAATTGGATGGCTGTGCACAGGGGTCCCTGGGAATAAATTTTCGGCCAAAAATGTAAAAATTTGATGACACCAGATTTGGGCTAAATGACTTGTAATCTGAAGGTAAATACTCGAACTATCATAATAAACTGCTCATTTCATGAAAAAAAAACTGCCACCGGGTTACCACAATGGCTGTGCCCCAAAATTAATTTTTTTTTTTTTGGACTTTCACCCAACAATACGCCCTACTGAGGGGGTAAATTAGGCCAAATATTAGGGTCGAAATGGAAGCCGTTTCTGAGGGCTATTTCACTTTTTATACTTTTGGCAGAGAATGGGTTGTTCGATTGAAGAATTCAAAAAACGAAAAAAAAGCTCTTTCAAAGGGCTATTTAAGGGCATAATTGTTAATTTTTTAATAAATGGCCCTTTAAAGAGAGAAAAATTATTTTCTTCATGTTAGCGTCGCCGGACCAAAATTTCGCTATGACAGTCAAAAATTACGTCAAAAATTGGCCTAAGTACATGTGCTTTTAAATTTTTCTTTCAACAAGAACGTGGCCAAAAAAATGGCCAACACCTAAAAAAATTTTTTTTGCGTCGAAGATGACGCTGCACACTTATTTCGCTATCACCACGTGAGAGTACGCAAAAAGCTGGTCTAGATACGTATTTTTTCGGTTTTTTTCCCCAACGGCCAAAGTGGCCATAAAATGGCCAAAATCTAAAAAAATTTGTTTCCCCGCGAAGACCACGCTGGACCCAAATTTCACCTTCACCATGTGAAAGTACGCAAAAAATTGGCCCAAAGTCATGCATTCCGCCTTGGGCGCCGAAGGTAGAAAGTGGCCAAATTTTATGGCCAAAATCATCAAAATCACAAAAAACTTTTTTCACTGACAAGACCCGGCTGGACCGAAATTTTGCTATCCCCACGTGAAAATACGCAAAAAAATAGCCTAGGAACATATTTTTCCGTCGCAGAAAAAAGGTAGAAATAGGCCGAAATTTACGCATTTTGGTTACTTTAGGCCATTAGATTGGGCAAATTTCCCGAGAGTTCCCGGGATTTTTCCGGGCTTATTTGAAATCTAATGATGTGCAGTTTAAGGTCCTAAGGAGAAAGTTTGCCCGTTTTTGCCAGTACATGCATTATTGATTATTAATTTAGCATAATTTTCAATGTTTTTTACTTTTTGTCTCCCTTTAGGTTTCCCGTAATTAATAATTGACCATTTTTTGGTCAATGGGATTTATTTCGAACTAAAAGCTCGATGAAGCACGCTTTCCCGTCGATCAAAAAATTCAAAAAAATTCAGGGAAACTTATTTCATACAAATAAAAAAAGTTAGGGGGTGGCACCTCCGAAAATCCAAATTTCGCAAAATAGGAACCACCGTACTGTAACTCGAGTATTAGACAAAACGGCTATTCCTTCTGATATTTTCTAAAGCTTCCACTTAATTAATAAATAAACCCTAAATAAATCCTACAGGATCCATCTGGAAGCTAGGCATTGAAAAAATGCCTAGCCCTTTCGATGGGAAAGGACTAGTGATAAATATCTATTTTTTTTTTTAAATTTCGGAAATGTTTCCCATCCGTTCACTCGATTTCTGAAACAAACAGCAGCATTAAGGGCGCCCTCTGCACCTTTTTTAAAGTAATATTTTTCTTTTTACTTTCCAAGAATTGCGTTTTTTTTTCTCCCTTTCTTTGGAAGCTTAGAATAGAAGAATTAAGCAAGTAAAAAGTTTCAGCACTCACAAAAGGGCAAGAAAAGAAACATATATTATCAATAAAAATAAATAAATAAATAAATTCTTTCTTTGCTTTTTCTCTTGTCACTTTCATCCATAATAGCAAAACGTTCATTTAAAAAGTTTGCCTCTCGGATTTTTAAAACTTGAGTAAAGTTTCTCACTTGGATTATTTTTTCCTCCGGTGTAGAATAGGGTGGTTCAAAAAAAACTTTTTGTTGAAAAGTTTGGGGGCTGAGGCGAAAATGCGTTCTTTATGATGTAAGAAACCTTAAAAAATTTTTTTAAATTTTTTTTGTCGACGATTAGGGGTGCCTGTAAGACCAAAAAGGGTCTAAATCGACGAAAAGTGAAGCTGGTTGTAAAAAATTTTTTTCCCTCTCATTTAAGAGGCCAATAATTTTGCTTCAATATTTTTTTCCCATGTTTTCGAACCCGTAGAATCCGAAAATGACAACAGCTTTTTTCAAAAAAAATTCTGGGGCCCGCAAATGGAACATCTTCAGGCATTTTTTTAATTTTTTTCGGCCTAATTTTTCGCATTTCACTCTGCCTGATCCTTTTACGTGCACCGATTTGGTCGAAAACATGGCAGCTTACGTTCTCGAACCTGTAGAATCCGAAAATCACAACGACGACTTTGTAAAAAATACATGGGGCCCATTAATAGATCATTTTCAAGCGTTTTTTCGATTTTTTTGGCCAGATTTCTTCAATTGAAACTACCGGCATCTGTATAGGAGGTAATAATTTGCTGAAAGACATCCTAACCTATGTTTTTGAACCCGCAGAATCCGAAAATCACAACGGCGATTTGATAAAAAATTTCTGGGGCACATAAACAAACCTTTTTTAAGCGTTTTTTCGAAATTTTGGCCAGATTTCTTCAATTATAGCTACCGGCATCTACAAAGGAGCTGATAAATTAGCTCAAAGACATCCTGACGTATGTTTTTGAACCCATAAAATCCGAAAATCACAACTACGATTTTGTGAAAGATTTTTGTGGCCTAGAAAGGGCCCGAGTTACGACAGATCGTCTTAACTACAGAAATTTTTTGCAAAATTTGGACATTTGCTAGAAAATTTTTTACAAATTGCCGTTGTGATTTTCGGATTCTGCGGGTTCAAAAACATAGGTTAGGATGTCTTTCAGCAAATTATTACCTCCTATACAGATGCCGGTAGCTTCAATTGAAGAAATCTGGCCAAAAAAATCGAAAAAACGGTTGAAAATGATCTATTAATGGGCCCCATGTATTTTTTACAAAGTCGTCGTTGTGATTTTCGGATTCTACAGGTTCGAGAACGTAAGCTGCCATGTTTTCGACCAAATCGGTGCACGTAAAAGGATCAGGCAGAGTGAAATGCGAAAAATTAGGCCGAAAAAAATTAAAAAATGCCTGAAGATGTTCCATTTGCGGGCCCCAGAATTTTTTTTGAAAAAAGCTGTTGTCATTTTCGGATTCTACGGGTTCGAAAACATGGGAAAAAAATATTGAAGCAAAATTATTGGCCTCTTAAATGAGAGGGAAAAAAATTTTTTACAACCAGCTTCACTTTTCGTCGATTTAGACCCTTTTTGGTCTTACAGGCACCCCTAATCGTCGACAAAAAAAATTTAAAAAAATTTTTTAAGGTTTCTTACATCATAAAGAACGCATTTTCGCCTCAGCCCCCAAACTTTTCAACAAAAAGTTTTTTTTGAACCACCCTAGTGTAGAAGTCTCGTGCTTTTTTTTTTTTTTTTTTTTTTTTTTCTCTTGACATTGCAAACAAGAATACGACGATACTGAAAATGGTTTCGAAAGTCACGTCATTCCGGTTTCTTTTTCTATTTTTTTCTTTTTCGCGGGATGATTTTTGCGGTTCGTGGCTTTAAACTTGCAGAAGCTAGACCGTGTAGAAACGCTTCTAGGTTGTGGATGATCACGCTTGACTTTAGAAAAATAAAAAACGAAAAAAAAAAAGAGGAAGTTTCTCGAAAATGAAAATATGGGAATATTCGAAGAAAAGAGTTTTGCGTGAAAATGACAGGATAACGAGTAAGAGCCACGCAAACATTTTTAAATTAGCATAACACCAAACGAATAAAAAGAAAGAAGAAAAAAAAAGAGACCAAAAGAAAGAAAAAAATCAGCAACCGTGGAATTACTATATTCCAAAAAAAGATAAGATATTATGATATCTTTGTTTCTTTTACGAAGCGAAGAAACTTGTTCCTTGGCGTCATTTTCAAGTCGTAGGTTCCTGCTTCCTTAACAGACTTTTTTTTTTTTTTTTTTTTTTTTTATCGATCTCGAAACTACATCTCTTTTCATTACGGTTAAATATTTTTTTCTAAAAGTTTGAATGAAATCTAGAGTTCTTTACTTCTCGGTTTTTTTTTTTACTTTCTCTCTCTCTCCCTTTTTCTACTTCTTTCTCTTGTTTTTATCGAGGATTTAAGTCCGACCTTGATCGATTTTAAATCGTAAATTTGCTGCCGTGAAAATTGAATGATTTATATGGAAGGAAAATGTTTTTAAAAGAAGGCCTCAGGGAGTGATTATCATCTGTTTATCAACGCAGAAATGCGTTCGGGGAGGGAAAAACCTTTTCTAGATGACCTTTTTTTCTCGGGTAAAAATTGTTAATTTATCAAGGAGAAAATAAGTCTGTTGCTTGAGCCGTGAATCCGTTATTTTAAAAATAAGGGTGGCAAAAATAAAAAAATAAAATATTTAATGCGAGCTCGAATTTTGCTGCATTTTTAGTCGAAAATCGCAAGGCTCGAAAGTCGAATGGGTCGAAAATGAAAAATCGAAACATGTAACAGCCTAAACTGGACCTCGCTTAGCTTAAACTACAATTCTGACTTTATATTCTGAAAATACACAGAAAGCTGGCCTAGAACCATGTTTTTCGGACCTTTTTTACCGGTGGCCTAAATGGGCTTATTAAAGCGCCGAAAAATGAAAAATGCCTCAAATTGAATTTTCACTGCAGGAGGAAAACTCATTACTCAGAGTAATAAAAGCGTTTTTATCGAAGTCAGTATTCTTCAATTTTTAACTTTTAGCCCCCGTATCTCGGTGAATTTTTGGAAAAATATTTTTGTGAAAAAGGAGGTATATACCCAACATTTACTTAAAAATAAAAAAATCTGTCGAAAAGTTGATCTTAAATGTGTTCACTACAGACCATCTTTTCTTGTGCACTGTCACATGCATAAGCTATGCCTTCGCTGGTATATAAAATCTGGATTCTAAATCCATACCAATAATCTGAGAATCCTCCTTTATCTTATTTCGTTTTCTTATGAAAAGCATGATATTCAACTTTTTTTTTTCATAGAATAATATTGAATTTATTTTCTTTTAACGTTTTATAAACGCACGAAATTTTACTTTTCACGAAATATTTTTTATTGAAAATTTAACTTCAAAACAAGTAGATTTCAAAGCAAATAAATAAATAAACGAATATAAATTTAATTTGAGAGAATTTCGAAATTTCAAGTCAAATCCTTCTTTTTTTTATTTAGGAACGAGCAGATATTAAATGAAGATTGAAGAAGGTTTTCCTTTGTAGTGAAAAGTCAGATTTTCGGTAGTATTAAAGTTGATGATAAAAAGAAAATTCTCCCTTTTTTAAAAAAAACTAAATTTTATATGATGCACGAATCCGTCAGATAAGCTTAAAAAAATAAAAACAAAAATTTTACAGGTGTTTTATAAAACCATGTTGTTGCATAAAAACCGAACTTGCGGCCACTCTTTTAGTCATACAACCCGCATTGTCTCTAAATCACACATGATCAAAAGGTGAAACCTCAAAGTGCTTTTGAAAGGTTTTCAACAAACGCTTTTAAGAATTCCCGGACCATGTTTGGAAGGGTACACCCTTGTATATGATAACTCGCTTTTCTTCGGTTTTGAGATTTAGAAGAAGAAATTTTTTATAGTAATTTTTTGCTAGACACAAATGTGATGCATTGACCATGACCTAACACGCCGTGACTCCAAAATTAAATTTATATTTCTAAAACATGAAAAAAACTACGTTTTCAGTTTTGGTAGTTCCATGCGTCGGAGGTGAACTAACGTATCTTCATCGCAAATATAATTGGAGATAGTGTGTTTCGACTGTTTGTGAAAATCATGTGACTTCAAGTTTACACGTAGACGTGGAAGATCTTGTCCCGCTTAACTACGCGAAGATTAGTTCTTTTTTTCTACCACCGTAAGCGCCACTTGTACACGAGACGCTTTTTGATTAGTCGATGAGATTTGTAAACAACGATGGCGGGCGACTTTCTCTTGTTTTAATTTTTGTGATTTTTTTTTTTCGTGAAAATGTAATAAAAAACAGTAATCACCGAATGGAATACTGGTGCATAATCCTATTAAAGTATTTACCGTAAACGGGTAAAAAGCCGTAAAAGTAACTTAGTAACTTACAAATAAATATGGCCGCCACGAGAATCCCAATGGAAGTACCAACTTAAACGATTAGACATGTTTCGACATAAACGGAATGGGAAGTTTCCGGGCCTGTCTCAATGTCAACATGATGTCACATGATCTCGATGTCAACTAGTGGTCACATGATTTCAGGGATGATTGTTTTAAAACAAATTGGTTTAAAACACGGTGTTTTAAAACGTTTTAAAACATTTGAATAAAAAACACCGTTTTAAAACACTAACGTTTTAAAACAGTGTTTTAAACACCATATTTTATTATGTGAATAAAATACGTTTTAAAATGCATTTTTAAGAGGCCCGAGCCCGCAATTTGACTGAAAATTTCCTGTCGCGCACGACTCATTTTATACAATCTGTGGTATGTATCATACCATAGATTGTATGAGCCGCTCATATTCATAATGGTTGCTTAATCGATAACAGGGATGATTGTTTTAAAACAAATTGGTTTAAAACACGGTGTTTTAAAACGTTTTAAAACATTTGAATAAAAAACACCGTTTTAAAAATTTTAATAAAAATAGAAACGAATTTAAAACATTTTGAACGTGTTTTAAAACCAGGCCGAATAAAAGACGTTTTAAAACGTGTTAAAACATGGGAAAATAATATAAAACGTTTTAAACTGTTTCTTATTAAAAAATGTTTTAAACAGCAACCCTGCACTGTAAAAAATTATCTGTAAAATTGACATTTTTTTCCTGTTTAAAACGGTCCACCAATTTTCATATGTCAATTTAACATAATTCTGTGGATTTTAACATTTATTTTCTGTCAAATTAACAGATCAATATGTCAAATTTAACAGAATATCGGTAACATACAAAATTGGTGGACCGTTTTTAACATACTAACAGATAATTTTTTACCGTGTGCATGATTTTCACAAACAGCCCAAACACACTATCTCCAATTCCGTGCGTCGGAGGTGAATTAACATATCTCCATCGTAGTGTTTCGACATTTCGTAAAAGTGTCATGTGACCACAAATTTACACCAACATGAACTTGTAAACTTGTAGTCACATGATTTTCACAAACAGTCGAAACGCACCATCTCCAATTATATTTACGATGAAGATACGTTAGTTCACCTCCGACGCACGGAACTAAATATAAATTTGTCGATGAATTTTACCATCTCAGGTTTCGGCGAACATGTTTTGTTAAGAAAACTGATCATGTACGGCCAACATGCTCATCCTAGAATTTGGATCCTTAAAACGCGCGCCTGAATAAAAGTGGACTCCTGCGAATTAAAGCGATATCTTTCATTGTTACAGAATTCACGTACGTTTTACAAGGAATGGGAATGAACGTTTAGCATGCAAACATCGAATTCTGATGGCTTTTAGAATAAAGCCAACCGGATCAAGGGGTTTCTCATAACAGCGTATATTTATACTCAGGTCGCGGACTCCTATGCAGATAACGAAAAAGCAGTATTCCGAAAAAATACTGCAACAGGTTTTATCTGGAAATCAATTTTTTTTCTTTCCGTTCGGGAGAAGTATTAGCCGTATATATAAAAAAAGAAAAAATCTCGGTTGATACAATCCAATTAGGACTGGGAAAGAAAAAAAAGGGTTTTTGGGGAAAATGTAAATGATGTTCGTTTTGCGAAAAGGAAGGTGAGTCGGTGTGATTAATATCTTTTAATTTTCGAGTTTAACAAATTTCTCTCGCACGTTCATTAATAACTGTTTTCCATTCGTTGCAGGTTAATGAATTGAAAGGAAAAACGCGATATACCTCTAATCAAAGGGCACAGTACAAACAGAAATATTCATTATGGTACGATAAACAACTCGACCAACAAATATTTTAAATAGTAAGAATTATGATCAAAGCGGATAAAGATTAAACGTAAGTACTGTTTATATACATTTTTCAAATTGGGAATTACGTAAAATGAAGATGGGGATGATCGCGAAATATGTAAAGCGAGTTAGGTTGTCTCTGGGTTTGTGTCGGCAACAGGATTAGGTGAATTCGTTTAGAAACTGGAAAACATGTTCTGAGGCCAAATTGCATATGGTCCAAAACTGACTTGGAAAATTTGCAAAAGGTTCAAATTGCAAATGTTCCAAAGCAAGTTTGGATCATTGGCAATATAGTTCTTGCAAAAGATCCACAAATTTTGGAACATTTGCAATATTTATATCCAAAATATTTGAAAAAGTATATTAAGGTCCGAAAATATTTGGAACTTTTTTAGTTTAGATCATTTGCAAATTCACGGCATTGCAAATGATCCAAATTTGTTTTGGAACAATTGAACATTTGCCATTAGCACCTTTTGCACCCTACCAATTCAAATACCAAAAACGATCAACGCTGTTTTTGATCGTTTTTGATCTAGCGTGCATTTACTGTAGATCAAAAACGACCAAAAAAATTAAAAATGATCAATTACGATCAAAAGCGATCAGGCGGAAAACGAAATTTTTGCGGCTCGATCAACAACTACCAAGCGCATTGATCGGTCCTAGTCGAGCTGGAAAATTTTGTTTTCTGCGTGATCGCTTTTGATGGTAATTAATCATTTTTTATTTCTTTGGTCGTTTTTGATCTAAAACGGGTCACGCTAGTTTAAAAACGATCAAGAACACCGTTGATCGTTTTGGGTATTTGAATTGTTCGGGCAAAGATGAAGGTTTTGCAAATGTTCCAAAATTTTTGGATCATTTGCAATATATATATCCAAAATATTTTATATAAAGGTGCAAAAATATTTGGACCTTTATATAAAATATTTGGACCTTTTGCAATTTAGATCATTTGCAAATTCACTGCATTGCAAATGATCCATGTTTTGTTTTGGAACAATTGAACATTTGGAATTTGTACCTTTTGCAAAGATGACGCTTTGCAAAAGTCAAATTGCAAAAATCAGTTTTGAACCATTTGCAATTTGGACGATTACCAAAGGGCCCGCCTTTCGATTATCATACCTGAAGAAAGAGTCCGTTTTTCGATATAATAAGTTCTGGAACAGGGGAGACTATTTTTTGGGGAAAAAAATAATTTTTAAATGGTCGGTCATTGTGGACAGAGTTCCGAAGAAATGGTCGATTTTGGAAAGAATTACGTTTATGGTATTGCCAAATTGGTCTTATTTAAGAAAAAAATCTAGTAGATTTTTGGAAAAATCGAAAAAATTGTTGGAGAATGGAAGCAGCCTAATTTGACTCGTTTTTCCCCTGAAAATCGAAAAATAAATCCTATTGTACTGTAAATTTTGACAGGTACAAAACAATTTTCGACTTATCCGTGCGTCTGAAGTGAACTAACGTATCTCCATCGTAGTTATAATTGGAGATAGTCTGTTTCGACATTTCGGGAAAGTGTCATATGACTACAAGTTTACACGCTCATGTTGGTGTAAACTTGTGGTCACCTGACACTTTCACGAATTGTCAAAACAGACTATCTCCTATCATGTTTACGAAGGAGATACGTTAGTTCACTTCCGACGCAAAGTTACATTTCATTTTTGAACTTTTCGTTCAATGTCAACTCAGTCAGATCTTTGCGATATACACCCAGAAATAAAAAATGGCTGATGCGAAACTGTCTTGTGACAAGACAGTTTCTTAAAAATCATGCGAAAAGAATAAAAATATCTTGTCATGAAACAACCTGTCCGTTGTCATGCGTGAAGCATTTTTGTTTTAATATGAAACATTCTGGTTTTGTTGCAAGACGAAACTTGTTCAAGACATTTCTTTTTTCTGAGTGTAGTGGAGTACTTTTGGGGCCATTATAACCGAGGTTGACTATTTGTGGGAGAACGGAATACGAAAAAAAAATTCATCTAAACAAAAATTTCTTATCAATAATACATAGGCTGCTATTTCTTTCTCGTCAAACGTTTTTCGGATGCTCTAAAACTCCCAGTCTTTTAAGGGTTTTAAGGGCTTTTGATTATTATACTCGTGAAGAGTAAGTAAAGCCAACCGAAAAAAGGTTGATGTTGCTAAAAAATCAAGGGAAAAAAATAAAGATATTTTTTACTCTGACGAAAGTTAAAAATTGAGTAAAAAGTGTGGTGGAGGATAAATGAATTACAGAGTCGGAAATCGAAAAACTTGACCGAACTTGTCTCTTTTTTCCCAAATATATGTATATACAATTTATCGTAATGCACGGATCACATATAAAATACGTGGGGGAATAAAATATGGAATGTGATTTTTGTGAATGCTTTTAAAAAAATGCAACAAAAACGTGTAAAAAAAAAATTATCTCACGCAAAAAGGAAAAAAAATGGCATTGGCGTTTCATGAGAAAATTGGGTCCCAGGAGAAGCAAGAAGAAGGTTATGAAAAAAAAATGCGATAAGTACCATTTTGTTGGTTCCCACCCATTCTAAACGTTTCTTTTTTTATTAATTCATTTGTATCAAATTCTGCAAAAAAATTTTAAAATTTTGAGGTTGAAATCCAGTAGTTCTTTTTCTTGTTTACTTTTCCGTGCGTCGGAGGAGAACTAACGTATCTCCATCGAATATATAATTGGAGATAGTTTGTTTCGACCATTTGTGAAAATAATGTGACTACAAGTTGACACGCTCATGTTGGTGTAAACTTGTGGTCACCTGACAATTTCGCGAAATGTCGAAACAGTGTATCTCCAATTATATTTACGATACAGATACGTTAGTTCACCTCCGACGCACGGATTTGGACAACGAAGAAACGAAATATAGAATCATTTGAGGTCCGTTAACTTAGCCGGGCACTGTCGAATTTTCAATTTTTTTTTCACTAGATCATAGATCTGACCTTGCTTGACCTTGCTCAAGTGACCCCCGACCTTGCTCAAACGTCCTTGGAAAGTTATGGCCCTTTAAAAAAAAAAGTTAACTTAGCCGGGCACTTTCGAATTTTCAATTTTTTTTTCCACTAGATCATAGATCTGACCTTGCTTGACCTTGCTCAAGTGACCCCCGACCTTGTTCAAACGTCCTTGGAAAGTTATTGCCCTTTAAAAAAAAGTTAACTTAGCCGGGCATGGTCGAATTTTTAATTTTTTTTTTCACTAGATCATAGATCTGACCTTGCTTGACCTTGCTCAAGTGACCCCCGACCTTGCTCAAACGTCCTTGAAAAGTTATGGAGCTTTTAAAAAAAAGTTAACTTAGCCGTGCATAGTAGAATTTCAATTTTTTTTTTTTGTTTTTTTACGAAATTATAGAATTGATCTTGCTTGACCTTGCTCAAGTGACCCCCGACCTTGCTCAAACGTCCTTGAAAAGTTATGGAGCTTTTAAAAAAAAGTTAACTTAGCCGTGCATAGTAGAATTTCAATTTTTTTTTTTGTTTTTTTACGAAATTATAGAATTGATCTTGCTTGACCTTGCTCAAGTGACCCCCGACCTTGCTCAAACGTCCTTGAAAAGTTATGGAGCTTTTAAAAAAAAGTTAACTTAGCCATGCTGAGTAGAATTTCAATTTTTTTTTTTTTTTTTACGAAATCATAGATCTGACGTTGCTTGACCTTGCTTGACCTTGCTTACGCATTCCCCCCCCCCCCCAGCATGAACGAAAAAAAAGTTATGAAAAAATTAAAGCAAGTTTTTTTTGGGGGGGGGGAGGGAATAGGCAATGGAGCGCGCTGAGACTTGGTGGGGGAGTACCTTTCCACCTTCCCACATAGACCTTTTCCAACTATAGCATGTCTATAAGATGTCTACATTTGGGAATGGATATCTATTAGAAATCTAAAATTTTGCAATAGGTAGCCAATAGTCCAAGAAAAAGTGTGTTATAAAATTGAGTTATTAAAAACTTAAACTTCGTTATAAAATTTTATATCCACTAAAAAAGACATCTATTTATAATTCGTTATAAAATTTTGTAACAAAAATTATTTTCAGTTTTTTTTTTCAAAGTTTTTTAATTTTCTTCTAACGCTTCCCGAATTTTTCTATTTGTTTTTCTTTATTTTTGAGCCTTTGTCAAATTAAAAATACAAGAAATAAACCGAAAATTCGGAAAAATCTGGAAAATATTATAAGTCAAAATAATTGGTAAGTTAAGAACCATATTGCCGCTTTTAAAAATCAAAAGGGTACAGAGCACAACCCGAGTAAGGATTATGGTATAATCTACTATAGGTGGGGAAAAACATATAAATTAATTTTTTGCCCTATCTTCTAACGATTCGGGAAATTAAATATTGCGGACCGGGAGTCCCGGTCCCGGTAATCCCGGGTATCCGGAACATTTTTTCAATCCCGGAAAAACCGGGATTAACACTCCGGGATCCCGGACATACCGGGATCATATAAATATCTAAAAAAATTCTAAATTTTCCACAGATTTATATTTTTTGAGCTTTTTTGGATTATTTTTTTATTTTTGGCAGATTTGTTCGAAACCTTGGTCATAAATTTAGGAAGTTTTTATCGTTTAAAAAATTGAAACTAGCCTGAAATAAAGACTCAGGTGGTTCAATTAATTCCCTAAACGATTTCATGAACAGTATATCTGGTCTAAAAAATAAACTTATTAGATAGAAATTATTATCAAAGTTTTGAAGAGTTATCGAAGAGTTCTGATAGAAATTTCGAAATAAAATAAAGCAACACAAATTTATTTATATTTTTTTACCTTTTTCAAAAATTTTAGCTTCATTCTTCCTTTTCTTCTTAACAATAAGAAACTATCGGATCATTTAAAGTTTGATTATTATTCAAACTGATTAAAATCCTGCCAGATTAATTTTTTAGACCTAATAAGGAATGTATAATTTTAAATTTATAGAAAAAAAATTATGCTCTACCGATTGAAATGACTATTTCGTATGAAGTATGAAAGTTTCCATATTGTAATGCACTCAATTACAATATTATTTTTCGTAAGACTGAAACTTTTCCTTAATTTTTTTGTCCGAAAGCCAATTAATTTTCTTCGAAATTAATCGAATATTCTATTTTTGGATATTCGATATCGACTGATAATTGAAATGTCTTTACACAATTTAAATTCAATATGAATTAATAGAATCTAAAAAGTAAACAAAAATATGATGTTTTGCAAAGATGTTAAGGATCAGGCTTTAGGAGTCAGGTTTAGTCTTCTAAAACCTATATGAGGGAACCAAATATTAAAATTTCTAATTTAAATCTTTGTCTAGAATACGATTATTTTTGTGTCAGAAGGGGAAAAAATTGTCTTAAGGATGAAATCTGCAGGTTCTTAGTTTTTCTGCGATTTTCAACATGGAAAAAGCGTACTTTCTTCGAAAATCTATCCAATCCCGGCAATACACGGGATCCGTACGGGATTGAGTTTTTAAATCCCGGAATCCCGGAAAACCCAATCCCGGTGCCGGGATTGCAAACCCTAGTTGTGCTACAGACCCAGTTGAAAAGTGGTGTAGTGGATAAAGGCGGCTGGTAAGTCGCCCACAAGGCTCGGGTTCTATTCCAAAAAATTGTAATTTTTTCTCTTTTTTTACTCATGATAAATATTTAAAAAAAGAGCCTATAAAGTCCCCATATGCTAAATATAGTGCAATTCAAGCTTAAAATTAATATATAGCTCAGTTAAAAATTTTAATTATAAAAATTTATAAATAGTTATAAAATGAAGACTTAACGGGAATAGTGGCCTAAGTCCACCTCGTCATGTTGGCACTGATCTCTGATGTTTAGCTTTTATAAAAGCAATGTAAACAAAAACAGTGGACTTAGGCCACTATTCCCTTTAAGTCTTCAAATTTTATAATCGTTTAAAACGTTATAGAGTTATAAAATTTTATAACGCACTTTTTCTTGGGAGCCATTTATTTGAGAGCTATTTTCCGAAATGTCCTCGCTATTAGCCGGCTAATATAAGGCTATTTTTTTAAGGCTATATAAAGGCTATCGATTTTGAATTTAGCCTTACAAAAAGTCTTCCCGAACGACCTTTAATTCTCCCAGGATTGAATATTGAGAATAAATTTAATTTTTTCTTAAATATTTTTTTTACATTATATTTGCTTTGATAAAGAAAAAATATTACAAACTTTGAACAGTGAGCTATAACTGTGAATTAGAAAATTAATTTTTTTCAGCCCGGAATGGTTTCTTCTCAGCTTCCGTCAGGCTGAGTGGAAGGACCATTAATTGGCCCACAACATTTTACATAAGTGGCCAATATACCAGTATAATTCTTTAAGTGATAACTTTTGATTTAAATGCTAGTTAATAAGTATAATAAATAAATAAATTAATTAATTTTTAAGATTCTAAAAAGGTTTTACTGAAATTCAAAATAAGGTATAAATGATTGAATCAAATCACCGAATTTAATTATTTATTAAAACGACACTCCCATTTTAAAAAATTATCATGTATTTTTACTTTTTATATTTTTAAGTACTAAAAATGCTTGATGTGCATGCAATTAAAAGTCGAATAGGCACAAACTCGTGGATGTCTCTAAAACGTCTATAGTATATCTAAGAGATACTAAAATAGATGTCTATTATATTCTGTTATAGACTTCTATTGGACATATATAAGATATCAATTAGTATAGCTATTTTTTAGCGATTCATAGATATCACAAAGCTCAGAGGGTCTAAGTGGGTTATGGGGTACCAAGCCCCATCTTAAAGGGCATTAAAATCGGACCCTTAGAAGGGGAGAAAATATTTGTTTTGAAATTAAGTCAAATAGGAACGTTCCAGAAGAACTCAACTTTGTTCAATTGGCCTCAACAACAGCTGCGGAATTGTTGGGGTTTTTCTGCGGTTTTCAGGCCCTGGCTCGCTTGTTAATTAAAAAAAAAATAGGTTTTTGTTTGTACGGAGTTTATTGTCTGACCCCGGACTTCATGTTCGTGTCCCTGTCCTGCTTCCAAATGGCATTTCTTTCTTTTTTTTTTTTTTTTTAATAAAATAAAATAAAATAAAAAAGAAAAAGGGGGAAAAAAGCTTGGCAGCAGCGGGTTTCGAACTCCGCCTAACGGGACCGGTCGACGCGGAGAGAAGACCGATCGCATCACGCCACGCGAACTGTACGGCGACGGCGGAGAAAATAGCCGGTTTTAAATTTTTGACCGACTTTCTTCTGAAAATCAGATGGTAATTTCGTTATAATTTCGCCATAAAAAATTTATTTATGCGAAATTCGATTAATTTTGGATCGGGAAACTAAAAATATGGGGGGAGTGAAATTTGGTTTTATTTTTCGAAAATTACCGCTTTAAATCACACAAAGCGGGACGTGAAACTAAATGTGTATCACCTGTTAATCTCTCTCGATCGCACTAAAAAGTAGAAAAAAAAATTCAGATATGCCCTTTGTTCAACTGAACAAAGTTGAGTTCTTCTGGAACGTTCCTCTTTTGACTTAATTTCAAAAAAAATATTTTCTCCCTTCTAAGGGTCCAATTTTAATGCCCTTTGAGGTGGGGCTTGGGTAACCCATAAGGTACCCCCCCACCAAGTCCCAGCGCGCTCCATTGCCTATTCCCTCCCCCCCCCCAAAAAAAACTTGCTTTAATTTTTTCATAACTTTTTTTTCGTTCATGCTAGGGGGGGGGGGGGGGAATGCGTAAGCAAGGTCAAGCAAGGTCAAGCAACGTCAGATCTATGATTTCGTAAAAAAAAAAAAAAATTGAAATTCTACTCAGCATGGCTAAGTTAACTTTTTTTTAAAAGCTCCATAACTTTTCAAGGACGTTTGAGCAAGGTCGGGGGTCACTTGAGCAAGGTCAAGCAAGATCAATTCTATAATTTCGTAAAAAAACAAAAAAAAAAAAATTGAAATTCTACTATGCACGGCTAAGTTAACTTTTTTTTTTAAAGCTCCATAACTTTTCAAGGACGTTTGAGCAAGGTCGGGGGTCACTTGAGCAAGGTCAAGAAAGGTCAATTCTATGATTTCGTAAAAAAAAAAAAAAAAAAAAAAAAATGAAATTCTACTATGCACGGCTAAGTTAACTTTTTTTTTAAAAGCTCCATAACTTTTCAAGGACGTTTGAGCAAGGTCGGGGGTCACTTGAGCAAGGTCAAGAAAGGTCAATTCTATGATTTCGTAAAAAAAAAAAAAAAAAAAAAAAATTGAAATTCTACTATGCACGGCTAAGTTAACTTTTTTTTAAAAGCTCCATAACTTTTCAAGGACGTTTGAGCAAGGTCGGGGGTCACTTGAGCAAGGTCAAGCAAGGTCAGATCTATGATCTAGTGAAAAAAAAAATTAAAAATTCGACCATGCCCGGCTAAGTTAACTTTTTTTTTAAAGGGCAATAACTTTCCAAGGACGTTTGAACAAGGTCGGGGGTCACTTGAGCAAGGTCAAGCAAGGTCAGATCTATGATCTAGTGGAAAAAAAAATTGAAAATTCGAAAGTGCCCGGCTAAGTTAACTTTTTTTTTTAAAGGGCCATAACTTTCCAAGGACGTTTGAGCAAGGTCGGGGGTCACTTGAGCAAGGTCAAGCAAGGTCAGATCTATGATCTAGTGAAAAAAAAAATTGAAAATTCGACAGTGCCCGGCTAAGTTAACGGACCTAATCATTTGCAATATAGTTCTTGCAAATGATCCAAAAATTTTGGAACATTTGCAATATGTATATCCAAAATATCTAAAAAAATATATAAAAATATTAAAAGATTTATTATATTTTTGGGCCATTTGTAATTTAGATCATTTGCAAATTCGCTGCATTATCTTTACAACAGTCACCATTAACTTTTAAGTAAATGATGTAAAAGCGTTTATTTGTTTCACTCTTTTCAACGAAATTTAATTACGGAATTGATGAATGATTCCTTTTTTTCGCTGTCCGTTCAAACATGCTTCGATTTATTTTCAAACATTCGATACAAAGTGAGAATAATTATTAAAGGATTCGGCACCATTTTGCTGAGTTTCGATTCCGTTTAAATCGCTTAAGTATACTAATCTCGGTTCTTCCGTGTGGCAGCCTGGGAGATCAGATTTTCTTTTCCGTTTACGATTTCTCTTAAACAAAATAGAACTTTGAAAGGAGTTCACCTTCTATGCTATATAGATTACCATAATTAAATGTATTGTTCGAAACGCTTTTCCGAAAAGACGAGAATTCGAATTTAAAATAATAATTTAAGTTAACTTTATCCCTGGGTTGTTAGACTTTTCTTCGTCGACGTCGAGTAAAGAATTAAGTTATCATCGAGCATCATTTAAAATAATTTCCTCGTGAAACTTTTTCCTCTGTTAATTTTTTTTCCCCCCCGATAATGTGACTGAGGAAGGAACTAGAGGTAAAAAATGCACGCAACGTTAAATTAAAAGAATTGAGATGGATTAGTTTTTTTTTTTTTTTTTTTCTCTTCTCTCTAGCAAACTAGAATAAGTTTTTTAATTGATGAATTTTTAATAGTGTAAATCGACACTGCAATTATTTGTAGCCTTTTTCGAAAAGCCGTGATTATAATGCCATTTTTCCCTGTTGTGAATTTATCGCCTGCCAGCTAATGTGAAATTAATGAATTAGATTTAATCGATATTGTATCGAAATTTCTATGATCACAAAATAGTGTAAATGTCAATGAGGTCTGAGTGAGTGAGACAGGAACAGAGCCGAAACAGAATTTAGAAGCAGAATTTTGCAGAATCGGCATTGCTGTTTTCGAATGTGGCATTGTATGGATAGTAATTAATGCTGATTCTTCAAACCTTCCTCAGATTTTTCTAATGCTTATTCGACTTAGAAAATTGTTTTTGAGGGTTTATATGAGCAGTCTTTTTTTTTTTTCTCATGATAACTCCATTTGTTGGATACGCCAACTTGCGTATCTACATCAAAGACGTACTATCTTCACTCTAATTTCTGATAAAGATACGCCCGGCGATGCCCGTTTGGAAAAATTCTTTGTTCATTCCCTTAATCTAGTAGTACGTTTGAGATACTATATTACAACACAAGGGCTGCAAGAGAAAAAATTTGTCCGTCGAGGCCGATTTTGAATTTTTTAGGAAAAAAAAGGTCTTCAAAACGATGGTGTTAAATATCCATAAGAAAAGCCTGCGTTTTAGTAAAGTTTTAAAATTGAGAAAATTTTAATTTTGCTTAGAAGGAAGGCCGGGAGGGGTTGATAAAGTCCTACGTAAGATCAAAGTAATCGATTTGAACTGAAATCTTACGTATTAAAGGGGGAGGGGTAGGGTGTGCCTTATTTTTTGGTCCTTCGAATTTGAATGAGTGAACCCCCGAAATCGGCCTTCTCTTGGCTCATATGAACCCTAATTTTTTTC
This sequence comes from Liposcelis bostrychophila, assembly GCA_037577465.1. Lineage (NCBI taxonomy): Eukaryota > Metazoa > Arthropoda > Insecta > Psocodea > Liposcelididae > Liposcelis > Liposcelis bostrychophila. The sequence continues at coordinate 16,009,374 of CM075207.1, forward strand.
AGATTTTTTCCACGACGGGAAACGGCTCCGACTTTAGTTTGAAGGCCGGAACATTCCTGTAAGGGTATAGTATTTTTCAATACAAGGAGTGCAAACGACAAAATTGCCCGTCGAGACCGAGTTTTAAGCCCGAGCCGAAGGCGAGGGCCTTAAATAGGTCGAGACGGGCAAGTCGTTTGCATTTCTTGCATTGAAAGATATTTTTTTATCTCAAGGTACGGTGTAAAATAGTCTGTAAATAAACTGACTAGGACTGAAAAGTGGACTTTTCAGTACCGTGTGATGAAAAAAAAATTGACAATTTCTTTTTTCTTGAAAAAACGGTCATTTTCTATCAGGCATCATAGTTGTCCTATATGTCCTATATTTCCTACATTTCCTATATTTTGAAAAAACGTCCTATAAAGCGAAATTTTGGTCCAGCCGAGTCTTGTCAGTGAAAAAAGTTTTTTGTGATATTTATGATTTTGGCCATTAAACTTGGCCACATTCTACCTTCGGCGCCCAAGGCGAATTGCATGATTTTGTGCCAATTTTTTGCGTACTTTTACATGGTGAAGGCGAAATTTGTGTGCAGCGTCATCTTCGCAGCGAAAAAAATTATTTAACTTTTGGCCATTTTTTTTGTCGAAAGAAAAATTCTTTCTTGTTGAAAGTACTTTCTTGTTGAAAGAAAAATTTAAAAGCACATGTACTTAGGCCAATTTTTGCCGTACTTTTTGGCTGTCATAGCGAAATTTTGGTCGGGCGACGCTAACATAAGGAAAATAATTTTTTTTCTCTCTAAATGGCCATTTTGGCCACTGAGCCATTTATTAAAAAATTAACAATTATGCCCTTAAATAGCCCTTTGAAAGAGCTTTTTTTCTTTTTTTTTTTTTTTTTTCTTTTTTTTATCATCAAGTCCGGTTTTCGAGCTGGAGCCAAAAATCAGGACTTATCATGATGTCACTTTATGCAGATTTTTGACCATTTTTTGGCTCTAACTCATACAAGAACCGGACCAGATACAACGAAATGGAGTTTAAATTCGTAATTTACGCATTTCTGATAGAAAATGACTGCTTCTTTAAGAAAAAAAAATTACCGATTTTTCCCTCTTATAAGAAATTTTCGATCTTCAAGCTCAAGTTAGGGGGGTTTCGGTAGAGTAAAAAATCCGGAAAAAAAAATCAGGTTTCTTATGTGCCACAGAGAGAACAGATTCCGGAGGTGCACTCATTCAAACTCGAAAATTTTGCAAAATAAGGGGCACCCTAGGGAGGGGGTTTCAAAACAAACTTGTTTTAGCTTAAAAGGGGAAATTGCCAAAATCATGTTCACATTCTTGAATGATCCCTGGTTTATGGTATAAAACAAATACCAAAACCACAGGAATCATCTTTCGCGAAAGGAAGACCCTCTTTTCCCGGTTGTAATTCGAAAAGGAAGAGATATTTCCTGCTTAACGTTTCAAAAATAAATCCGATATTTAACAAAAAAAGACATGCTGAGACAGTTACGAAACAGTGAAAGTTTTTAGATCCTGTCGATTTTCATTGTCTGCTCCCATTTATAAATGTCTGGGGTAAAGTTTTTCGTTGTTGTCTTATGCATCGCTTAGTTTTTGATAAATGATTCTTTACCTGTTTTTTTTTTATTTTTATTTTAAGAGGAAATCGTTTTTCACGTTGATGAAAATGTAAACGTTACTTCGTGTTAAAACCAAAAGAAAATAAAAAAACACGAAAGTTACCTGTTTCCATTCTTGTTTGTCGATGACATCGGCCCCTGGCGCTGAGCTATCCACAACCGGAGGCCGAAGAAGTGAAACGTACTGGAAAAAAAAAAAAAAAAAAAATTGAATTCGACTATTTACGGTTTAATGTCGAAAAACGAATACGGGGTAAAAAGGAAATTAGATAAACATTTAAATCCACCCCCGCCCGTCTCTTTTTGTTTTATTTTTTATGCGATTTTACACTTTCCGTTTTTAACTGGGGTATACGAAGCATGCATATGACATTTAAAGTTTGGACGGCTATATCCTAGTTTTTGATAAGATCAGTGACGTCACAATTCATTAACCCAGAGCTTTTAATATGGAAAAGTTGTATTGCTGACGTGATTGCCCGGAAAATTGTCGGTTTATCGATTGCTTTTCCATTTGGTTAGCTGTAAAAATTGAGAAGGGTTAACATTTTTGGTTTAACGGGGGGCTTTTTGTTGCGGGATTGAAAAAAAACAGTCAGGGGATATGAGGCATATCCCTACGTAGGACTACGTCCAGAATTAATTAAATCTTGAATTATTTATCTTTCTTTTTCGCTTTCTTATTTGCTCTTAACTTACACTTCAAAAATTTAAAAAAAAAATCGAGGGAAGGTATTGTTCCCACACAAAAACTGACATCTTTTTGAAATCCTTCAAACATCATAGATGTTTGAAGGATAAAATTTTGTAAAATGTTCGTTTCAAAAAATGTTTTTAAAAAAAAATTTTTTTCAATAAAATTTTAAATAAATTTTTTCAATAATCAAAAATTATCGAAGTTTTGGTTTCAAAAAATTTTAATGATCCCCCTAAATTCTCCAAGCCCTGATATTAGACCACGTGGCCCCCCTTTTCAATAAAATCTTATCAAAAATCATCGAAATCTTCGTTTCAAAAAATTTTGATGACCTTTTTCACAAAACATCAAAATTTTTAATAAAAAATTAAAATTTTAAGAATTTTTACCAAAATTTTTCGATAAAATTGTGATGAACTAAGGTAAGGGTAGGGAAGTGCGACCGTCTGAAAAGTGCGACCGGTTTAATAAAAACTGACAAAAATCCCATACTTAAAAAAAAGATTTCAAGGGACGATTTTTTAATGTTTTCAGAACCTATTATGATCAAAGAAATGTATTGTTGTCGTCCATTTTTGAATAAAAAATAATAATTTTACAAAAGCAAAAATTCATATTCCTCGGAAAGTTAGACTGCCTCATTTTCAATTTGATTTAATTTTATGTAAACATTGGCTTATTTTATGAAATATGCTCCATTCGATTGTCAATACCTTGCATTATTTTTTTATGCTATCAAGAATTTTTTACTCGACTTCCTATTTGATAAACCTTAATAGGTCGCACTTTTTTGGCAAAAATAATATTTTCGGAAAGTGCGACTAGCAGACGACTTCTTTAATTCCTTTGACAAAGGAAACCATCTTGTTTTTATTTACATATGCAATTCGGAGTGCCACTAATAATAATTATTTAATTGTAGTTTTAATAAACAAGGATTATTTGTTTTTAACGGTGTTCAGCAATTTTTGAAAGAAAATTCATCGATCTTTTATAAACAAATAACTTTTGCTTTGCAGAATTCATTTTTTAAAAAAAAATAAGAACTGTCGCACTTTTCAAAAAATGGAGGTTTGAAATATTATACGTCGGCAGTCAGAAAAATATGGTTGAACTCTAAATCGCGCCGTTTTTCAAATTTGAGGCTAATGCACATTAAAGCTTAATAATGGAGCAGTATATTGTAATAAAAAACTTGGCTTGATTCTCTTCCTATTAAGAACTAATAAAGGTCAAAATCAATTTTTTCTAGAACCCGGTCGCACTTCCCTACCCTTACCTTAATTACATATTTGAGCCTTGGAAAAAACAAGTATGCAATTTCCATATACCATATTTAAACTTAGGAATTTTAAAAAACCGGCCTGAGCCCCCCAAAATTTTTGAAAAATTGAAAATTGAGTTACCAAATGTTAGCACAATTGCAGCACAATTTTTTGAGCTCATGTTCACCCAATTTCATCAACCCGGGGTGGAGTTATTTCAAATGATCGAAAATCGCGATGCGAAGTTGGCGACACCATATGTGGTCATGTGTTTTTTTTTTAAATTACTAGTTTATTTTTTCAGCACCATTATGATTCTTAGTGGCACAATTAGCACAAATAGAGCACAATTAAACGGCATCCGTCCGGACCTGGCACTCTGACCTGGCGTCGCCAACTTCTCAGACATAAAAAATGTTTTTTTCAGTAATTAAAAATCATCGAAATGTTCGTTTCAAAAAATTTTAATGATCCCCCTAAATCCTCCAAGTCCTAATATTAGTCCACGTGACCCCCTTTTTCAATAAAAATTTATCAAAAATCCTCAAAATCTAAAACATTTTCTAAAAATTTTCCCTTTTTTCTTAGGATTAGTCAAACATTTACAATGTTTTGTAAAAAATTTTATTATAAACTTCATATAAAATTTAAAAAAAATTTTTAAAGATCATCAAGGATTTTTGATAAAATTTTATTGAAAAATTTATCTAAAATTTTATTGAAAAAGAACACCGCACACCAGGATAGGGAAAATGCTTTCGGTTAAGTATGATGTTTATTTTTAGTTAAAAGTTTGTTTACTAACATAAAAAACGTATATAAAAATCCATATTTAACCGAAAGCATTTTCCCTATCCTGGTGTGCGGTGTTCTTTATCTAAAATTTTATTGAAAAATTTATCTAAAAGTTTTGAAATATTCGATTTTTTTAATGTTCGGTGTCCAAAACATTAAGGCAACCTGACACGACAAAACCATCATGGTGCGCCCTAAGACGTAGTCCTACGTGATAAATATACGTTTTTTCAAGAACTGCCCACAGATGGCAGCACCGTTCCACTTACTTAACTTATGAAAGGACGCAATGGCGCCAACGGCACGCATCCGAACTAAATTTGACGCGTTAAAATGAGAAACAAGAACTCCCGGGAAAAGCTTTTGTAAATTTTAAGATGAATCAAAAGTAAAAATTTATTAATTAACATGAAATGAGAAGCAAAGAAATGCTCTTTTCATTCAACGAATTAAATAAAAAGAGCGTTTCGGATAATGAATGAGGGAAAGGGTAGAGAAAAAAAAAAACATTTCGCAATAAAAATCAAAACTTTTTCACGCTAAATTAAATTAAATCTCCATGTAAATAGATTAATTCGAGATATTTTCTTGTCAAAATTTAAAAAAAAAAAAAAGTGAATTCTATGACAAGACCTTAATCACCAAGAAAGATCAAATGTCAAAAAGTCAAGATAAACTCTCAGGAGATAAATACTGTAGCTCTTTCCAGCTATGTTATAGTTTTTTTTTTTCTCTCGTTTTCCTACCCCATTTGTTCTGAAGTTTTTATCAGTTGTGATTCATAAAAACAATAAGATCGATTCGAATACCTTTTATAATCTTTTTACAGAAAGCATTTTTCTTTGTTCTTCTTTGGAAAAATACTTTTGTGAAAAAAGGATGATTTCATATCGAAAGCTGGATTCTTCTTTCGGGTTGAAATTGAAATGGGAGAGATTTTCTTTTTGTAAAAATGTTTTTGTAAAAGAAAAAGTAATTAGACTTTTAATTTTAATGACCAGATTAAAATGCAATTCGAAAGCGTTTAAGCAAAAGGACAATTTTTTATTCTAGGTTTACTCTTTTATAATAATTCCTTTAATTATCAAACTGAAATGAATTTGAGGTCCAAGATTTGTCAAACTGGGACTGATTCGACAAAATTCATTGTGTCCTATCCCGACGCTTGGAAAAAGAGAATGTCTTGAGCAAGTTTCGTCTTGCAACAAAAATGTTTCATAGCAAAACATATCCGTACGTCGGAGGTGAACTAACGTATCTCCATCGTAAAAATAATTGGAGATAGTCTGCTTCGACATTTCGTGGAAGTGTCATGTGACCACAAGTTTACACCAACATGAGCGTGCAGTCACATGATTTTCACAAACAGTCGAAACAAACTATCTCCAATTATATTTACGATGGAGATACGTTAGTTCACCTCCTACGCACGGAATTTTTGCAATTTTTACGCAAGGAAAACGTTTTTCCAGATACAATACCTTAGAGACATGAGCGGGAAAAAATTCCATTAAATTTATAAATATTTTTTTACCCTAAATTTTTTTTCGTAAAATTCCTAGGTTTTGTTTTACAAGAAAAAAATTTTAAAATTTTTAGTATTTACCTTATGCCTGTCGATATTTTTTATCCAGTCTAAATCTGTAATGTCTGAGATTCCTCCGTGTACCACTAAAACTTTTTTGTCTATGATCGTCCCAAGCGGTAACCATCTGTACACCGAATCTATTAATCTAAGGAGTTTTTCGGAATTATGCTTATACTTTGACTTCACTTCTCTAACGAACCCGTACCTGAAAAATAAAAGAGGAAAAAAAAATCCATAAAACCACGTTTTGGAATTGGGGCTTTGAAAGGAAATGGTTCACAGCTGTAACTTTTGCGATAACGACGGAATTAAGGATTAGTAGTGTTTACCGGAACGCATGCAACAGTGGCGTAACCTTATGTGCTTTTGACGTTTTTTGTGAGCACTTGTTTCGAATGAGTTGCTTTGTTTTGAAAAATCAGATCCAAACACGCCGTATTTTTGTAATAACATGGAGCAGAGGCTAAACTAATGGCATAACGGTATGAGACCATAAAATTTACACAGCTTTCACCAGAGACAGATACCGTTAGAGGAGCACAAAAATAAATCGTATCGAAATCCTGCGGATACTCTGGATATAAATAACAACCAGTTTAGGTTAGACCAAAATCTAGAACCACGAAGAAAAACTACCAATCAGAGAGCTCTGACATAAAATGCAGCCCTCTAGTCATATCCGTTTGCGGTGCTGCTGGTGCCACGTCTAAACGTGAACAATCGAAACTATAAAATTATATATTAAGAGTACGCAGTAGCCGTGGCAGCAGGTAAATCGTATTTTCCTTTTTACCAAAAACGAATACAAATCTTAAAAAACAAAAACTACGAAATGTTCTGAAAAAAATTCCAAAGATTTCTTAGTTTTTCTTTTTTCAAGATTTTTTCTTCGTTTTCCGTAAAATGAAAAATACGATTTATGTGCTGCCACGGGTACTGCGCCACAGTGGTCCGGGAAAAAAAAAATAAGTGGCCAAAACTCATTCCCAAGTCTGTGAAACCTAGAAAGAAGATGAAGGTGTCAAAAGCTTCGATATTTTGTGCAATTGAAAACCTGCTGCCCGTGCCCCAAAATTCAAAATGGCGGGCAAAATATAGAAGCCAAAATTTTTAATTATGAATGAAATTTCATGAATATTTATTTTCAGATATTTTTGTAGCTGTTGATTTAATATCTGGAATAATTATTTTGAAATTCAAGATGGCGGACTTACTATGGCGACATATGTAAAAAAAAAAGTTAAAGTTGTTAAATTTTCATGAAAATTTGTAGAAAGGGGTTTTCGAGGTAGCTGATCTTGAATCCATAAACCGTTTTTCTGAATTTCGAACATGCAACGAGTAAATTCATTTTTTTCGATTTATTGAGTCCCTTTAAAAAATTTTAGAAAACTATTAGCGGATTCGAGATCAGCGACCTCGAAAACCCCTTAGTACGAATTTTCATGAAAATTTAACAACTTCCAACTTTTTTTTACATATGTCGCCATAGTAAGTCCGCCATATTGAATTTAAAAATAATTATTCTAGATATGAAATAAGCAGCCACAAAAGTACCTGAAAATAAATATTCATGAAATTTCAATCATAATTAAAAATTTTGCTTCCATATTTTGCCCGCCATTTTGAATTTTGGGGCACTGGCAGCAGGTTTTTAATTGCACAAAATATCGAAGCTTTTGATACCTTCATCGATTTTCTAAGTTTCACACAGACTTGGAAATGATGGGCCACTGATTTTGGCCATTTATTTTTATTTCCGGACCACTGTGGCTGCGTACTCTTAACGATATCACCTCCATAGCCGCGTGCTGACTTATCTTCATCATAAGTATAACTGGAGATAGTCTCTTTTGACTGTTTTCAAGATCATGTGACCACAAGTTTATGAGCGGGTAAACGTTTAAGCGTGTAGTCTCACGGTATTTAGTTACAATCGAAATAGACTAACTCTAATCCTATTTATGATGGAGATACGTCAGTTGACCTACATCGCACGGAAATGTCCTTTCGCTTAGGACGATAGAATACCAAGCCATGCAAGTGATTATTCTAAATTCGTAATCGATTGCAGGCCATCATTATGTCACCAAAGCATATACTTTAAAAACTCACATGAAACTTTTCTGAATTTTCAGGAACGGAAGGAAAAGAGCCACCTAAATTCTGCCTAAAATTATTTTATTTTCGCGTTTTAATTTTGTGAGGAAAATATCTTAAATTTGAGGAATGAGGAAACACCTAGAACATCGTTAATCCTATTACTGGGGATTATGTTGAGTCATGTCCATATCTCGGAAAATCCTATTAAAACCGAAGGCAATTTTGCCAGGATTCCTATACGACTTCCAACATTTAAAAAAAAAAAAAAAAATTGTTGGAGGAGTGGTCTGGTGCGATCCATCCTCGTGACATACATTTCTATCAAATGATCTTAGTTTTTTTTTTTTTTCTTCTTCTCCTTCTTTCTTTTCGTCGTTTTCTCCGGTTTTATTTCCTTTCAACGTCGATACATGTTGATTAGTCCATTCTGTTTTATCGTTTTTCCTGTGTTTTTTTTTCTTCGGGAAATAAGTTTCAACGCTTTTTTACTTCACCTATATGACGAAATATCGATTACCAATAAACTCGATAACAAAACCCTCGAAATTTTAAATTACTTGTAATAAATCACGGTTCCATCTTGTGTTTTTTTTTTTTTTTTTTTTTTTTATACATCGGTGGTTGAGAAAGGGTCATTAAGGAAAATTCTCAAAACTTTTTTTCATTTGAAGTTGTTTGATGCGGTGATTGCAAGAATTTTCATAAAATCGTGGAAAGTCAGTTTTGAAATAATAAGGAATGAAGCCTTTTATCGCCAGCGGTTTGCAAAACTCGATCAAGCTAAAGATTTTAATGAAAATAAAATTAATGCAAAGCTTTTACACAGTTACGACGGAAATGCATAAATTATTAAATGTGTGTAGGAAAATGCTGTCTTTCGGTATTATACACGGAAAAAAAAGTTCGGTTCCTGTTACTGAAAGTTAAGTTGGGGCTTGTGACATCTAAACATTTGAGTTGACAATACTGAAAATTAGGTAATTATTACTAAACGTTATTAATCATTACGAACTCTTAGTAATAATTACTAAATTTTTTCGGTATTATCTACTCAAATGTTTAGATGTCACAGGTTCAGTAACAGGTACCGAACTTTTTTCTCCGTGTACCATCCGACGGTAAAGTTTTTAGATGGTACATGTAGGCGTCCTTCTTCGACCCAAACATTATATGACGTCATAAATGCCATAAGACGTAAGAAGTTTCATCGCCTCCATTAGCGGATGACTCAGAGATATTGATCCTTTAGATCGGCATTTTCTAATTTTTTAAAAGTAAATTCCTAATTTTAGAAAAAACGCGGACCAGACCGCAATTTACCGTTGAAACATGTTGCAGCATAGAAACATGTTGGCAACATTTTTATTTTTTATTTTTCATTTTGCAATACTGCGTAATATGTTGGCAACATGTTTATGACAACTCTCCTAAATTTTGAGCAACACGATGCCGCAATTTGTTACTGCAACTTGTGAAATTGTGGCCTTGGTTTTCCGCAGCTTTTTCGATATACTTATTGTTTTTTTTTTTTTTTTTTTCTTAGAATTAGAATTTCTGTTTTTCAGTTTCCGTGTTTATCAATGATTTTTTTCCCCAAAATTAGGCATTGGGGCCATTAAAATATTACTACAGCCCGTTGGGGGGGGGGGGGGCGGGAAGGGTGCGTAAATCTAACATTATTACAGTTAGTCGCAAATTTCATTTGATTTTAATTATTGAGATAAACATTTTGAAAATCAAAAATTATGAATCAGTGAATACCGAGTATTGAACTAATTCCCTATCCTGAACAAAATTTTTTACTGTGTAATTAACCTTAAGTAAAAAAAAAAAATATAAGTTTTCCATTTTAAATGTCAATAAAATCTTCCAAAATTGCTTAATTTTTACCGGCTTCGGACCCCTGAGAAAGAAAATTGAACGGAAAGAGGTTATGTTAAAAAAATTAATCAAATTCTAAAAATCTAAAAATTATTTTTTAAAAAAGTTTTGAAACGCCGGCGCTGGCGTCGACGCCGGCGTCACACCGTACGTAAAATACCGGTGCTGGCGCCAGCGCCAGCGCCAAAATGCAAAGAAATCATCTGGCGTCGGCGCCAGCGCCAGCGCCGGCTTCGGAACCCTGCATTTGAAGCTTGTCCAAGACAAGTTCAGACTTGCGCAAAACAATTTCAAACTTGTTCAGACAATTTAAAACTTGTTCAGACAATTTAAAACTTGTTCAGACAATTTAAAACTTGTTCAGACTTGCGAAAAACAAGTTAAAACTTGTTCAGATTTGAGCAAAACAAGTTAAAACTTGTTCAAACTTGTTCAGACTTGTGAAAAACAAGTTAGAACTTGTTCAAATTTGCGCAAAACAAGTTAAAACTTCTTCAAACAAGTTGAAACTTGTTCAGGCTTGCGCAAAACAAGTTGAAACTTGTTCAGACTTGCACAGCATAAGTTAATAAAAAATCCAGTCCATTTTTCCAAGTTTTTCCAGGGCCGAAAATATGATGGGGCTTTTCGGTATTTATTATAGTTACAATGAACAAATTTAGCCTGAACGGAGTCAGTAAAAAAAAGCGGCAAGTTAAAGTAATCGAAAGAAACCCTATTTATTTATTTATTTATTTGCTTGTTTTAAACATTTTTTATGAACTTTTTCTTATTTAATTTAACTTGCGGAAGTGTATCCCAAGTCCTACGTAATTTTTCAACGAAGGGTACGGTGATGCTGACTTTGGCTCAAAAAGGAAACTTGAAGGGGTTCAAAAATTGCCGATTTCATGCTGACATACAGTATATTTGAATTGCCCCATGCAATTAAAAAATTATATGAACACTTTCCACTAGAATCTACAAATATTAAAATACTGTGTGGGGGCATCCTTTTTCAATCTTCAAATTGTTCGTTCTTTAATTATGGATATGTAATGTAATCTCTTATTTTCAATAATTAATTTTCGTAGAAGAGCAACCGAATCGAGCGTAAATTGTTATTGTTTCTTGATATTGATCTCGCAAAGAAACCGCATGCACTTTCCGGGGATGAAATTTCGAAAGAAAACTTATCTATTATGAATTCTCGTCCTAATTTTTTTCCGCCCTCGATGTAGCTCTTACAGTTTGTAATATTAGATTATCGATCCCAAATTTCGTACTTGAGAAAGAATATCTTGAAAGGCAAGAATGTTGAATTTTTTTTTTTTTTAAGGTGCAACATTATGCGATATACTAGAATATTCTAGAAAATTTCCCCTCCAGTTCAGCAATAAAGATAAATATATGATTCCAGTCATATTAATGAGCCAGCCGTGTGGGATGCGTTACGGACTCACCCTGTTACAATTTATGTTTAGGCGCGAACTTTTCTCCCACTCTTATTAATATTTGAATGGATTTCACATCCAACCTTAGGCATGTGAAAGAATTTGAGTAGTTAAGTGTAACCGCAAAATGATACTTTTGCGAAAAAGAGTTGCATTAATGATATAAAAGTGATATATAATTTATGCAAAAAAAAATTGGACCTGGTTGAATAATATAATTTTTGCAGAAAGAAAAAAGTTTTCTTTTGTAATTTAGTACATCTCACATGAGTCGAAATCTCTGACGCCGCTTTGTCTTGGCAGAGAAGTTTGGACAGAATTGATCGACCGAATGTCGTAAAAAAACGCGTAAAAGGGACGGATGCGAAAACAAAATTGCCCGATCGCAGCTTTGTCTTTGCAAAGTTTCAATTTAACTTAAGATTAAGAAACCTATTTTCGATTTCTTTTTTGATACCGGTAGGGCATAACCAGCGAGAGGTAGAAGACTTTTGATTATTTCTTCTTCAAGATTCAGTGACCAGAATGGTAAAAAGCCTGATTCTGATAAAAGAAAAAAACACCCTTGCATAAGTATTTCTCCGAACTCAACAGTGTCACTTTTCTTACTGATATAATTATTAGGGTGTCCTTATTTTGCGAATTTTCGACTTTGAATGAGTGCACCCCGGAATCAGTTCCCCCTGTGGCACATATGAACCCTAATTTTTTTCGAAATTTTATCAATTTTACTCGACGGGAAACCGGGACGTAAAAAATTTTTAAAAAATTAGGTTTTCGAGCTAAAGCCAAAAAATGAGCAAAAATCCGCGTAGAATTAGAAAACATGATAAGTCCTAATTTTTTGCTCATTTTTTGGCTCTAGCTCGAAAACCGGACCGTATAAATAAAAATGGAGTTCAGATTCGTAATCTACGCAAAGTTTCTGATAGAAATGGCAATTTTTTTTTTTTTTTTTTTTTTTTTAAAGAAAATAAAATTATAGATTTTTTTACTCTTATGGAAATTTTCCGACCTTGAAGGGTGTTTTCTCGTCGAGTAAAAAATCTGGAAAAAATTAGGGTTCATATGTGCCGTAGAGAGAACCGACTTCGGGGATGTACTCATTCAAATTCGAAAAATAAGGGAGACCCTATAAAGGAGCGTTCAAGAATTACGTAAGACTTTTTTTGGGGTTTTCCGACCCTTTTTCCCCTGTCGTAAGATTTAGTAAGATTTCTTTGACCCCCCCTTTAACTTACGTAAGATTTCCACTGCCCCCCTTCTCTTTTTTTCTTTACCTCCATTTTTTAAAAAAAAAATGTCTTGCAGAATTTAAAAAAAAAAAAAAAATTAAACTTAAAGTGCAATTTTTTTTTAAAGAGACGGTGGCAAATAAAGGGGTGTCCAATTTTTTATTAAATTTTTTTTTTTTTTTGAGCAATAATTAATAATAGAAATTCTTACGTAAGATTTTCCGGACCCCCCCCCTTCCCCCACCTCCCCCCTGTAAGAAATTGTAAGAATTCCTAGCACCCCCTCCCCTTCCAGTCTTGCGTAATACTTGAACGCTCCCATAATGAGTATGTATATGTTCATATTAACATGTCTTAACTTGTAGTAACTTGTATTAAACTGTGTTAAATGTGTACTCAACTGAATTAATTTCTATTAAGCTGCACTAAACTGTATTGAACTTTACAAAATTACGTTCAATTGTTGCCATCTATAGATGTCTCCATCTTTAAAGGGTTAAGGGGTCATTCAATTATTGAATAAGGGGGAGGGGATAGGAGAAATGTTGACACTTTCTTAGTAGGGGAAGTGAGGGGGTCCTCATTAATCTTACATAAAAATTTAATTATTATTGATGACTGGAAAAAAAAGAAAAAATTCTTTAAAACTACCGTATTTTACTTTAATGGAGAAAAAAAAAAAGAAAAAAAAAAAAAAATCTGAAATCTTATCTTAGGACTGTTTCCTTTTATTTACTTTTTTTAAAAATAAAGTATTTAAAACGTAGTTAAGTAAACGTTTATGAGGTCTAGGAAGAATACTACTTTTTACTATTTCCTACAATTGGGAAGGAAGGGTCAAAAAAATGGAAAATCATGCTTAAGTGTTACTTGGAACTACCCCCAACTATCGTGGGTTAAATCAATTCTTTTTTTTTTTTTTTTTTTTTTTTACGAAATAATTTTGCCGCATTGATTTTGACTTCGCATTTATCTGTCAGTTAATCGAATATTTTTTTTAATCCTCGCGATTTAATCTTCTTCTATATTATTGCCTTTTCATTGCATTTCTGTATTATGGAGTATTAGTTAATTCAAGTCTCGAACTATCAAAATGCAATTCAAAACCGGAAATCCCATTGTCTTAGGTGATATTTCTTTTCTAATGACAAAGGCACAAAGCTCTCTCTTCCTTGTCATATAAATCCATCCGGATGTCAGCAACATGATTAAGACAGCTATGCGTTCCCTATTTGATAAGAGCGAAATTCCGTGGGTTTTAGAGTTTAAAGCTGTGAGTTTCACATTTGATAACAGAATTCAATGGTTTTACCTTCAAAGTGCTTCCGTAAATTCAATATATGATACCACCTAAGAACTTTTAAGATCTTAAATCAGATTTTATGTCGAATGGGGAAAAATAGTGAAGTGTTTTTAACGTAAAAGCCTTTTTTTTTTTTTTTTAACATCGGAGTTTTTCTAAAATATTAATAATTCGTCATTTTCACTTGAGGGATTGAGAGTGCGTAGCAGGGGGGAAAAAAAGGAAGATAAGTCAGATTTTATGGGAAAACATTTTTTCGAAAAAGCACGTACGGTCTTTATCGATCGTGATGGCCGAAAACATTTTCCTCATTACTGCTCTCTCCTCATTTGATATCAATTAAAATGGTACGGTCATAGTTAGTTACGCTTAAGGTTTAAAGAGGTTATTTAGTTCAAATTAAAGGGTTTTGTTCCCCATTGTAATATGAAGATCTCACCCCAACCCGTTATAGTATGGTATAATTATTCTACCGTAAAAGCCTGTTCGAAATTCAATTCCGACGAGAATTCTCACTTTCGTAATGCAAAAGTTTAAAGTTTAGATTTCAGGGGGAAAAAAATTTCCGCGGCCCAGCCAGGTCTCCGATAGTAATTAGATTTTAAGTGGAATGAGAATTGAAATGCACACTTGAAAATAGGCTCCGAGTGTCATCTTCAAAAAAAGTTGAGAAACTGTTTGTGATTAGGTTGAGGTCGTGCCCAAAAGAAAACGAATATATACTAAACTTTCGATACACTCAAAAAAAAAATATTTAAGCTTAAAAGAAGTTATAAATATTTATAAAAAGTTATAAATATTTATAAAAATTTACAAAAAGTTTATAAAAAGTTATAAACATTTATTAAAAGTTACAAAAAGTTCTAAATATTTGTAAATAGGAGTAGTTATTAAAAGTTCTAAATATTTATAAAAATTTATTAAAAGCTATAAATATTTATAAATATTTATAAAAAGGTATCAATATTTGTAAATATTTATAAATATTTGTATTATATTTGTTGTATTTATATTTATAAATATTTATAAATACTTCTAATTAAAAGTTATAAAAAGTTATAAATGCAGTGCAAACCACCAGTCCTGTTTTCAGCCCTGAGAATCTAGGAGACAAGTCCCAGTTTGAAATCGGAAACGAAATAAAATCGAAACCGATTCCCTGATCCGGCTTTCTTTTTTGAATCGATCGGTCCGGTATTCGTAGAAAAAAAACATATTTTTGAACGGAATCAATTAGACTTAAGAATGAAAAACATGTTATTTATTTTGTATCCCGATCTCTTTTAATTTAACAACGGAAACCATGAAGCAAACCAAAGCTCGGCTTCATCACATGCCTTTCCTTTTTTCCTTATTCCAGATCGCGGTCATTTTTTATATTATCGAAGAAATCCTCGTTTCGACGGAATCAGTCATGTGTGATGTTTTCCCTCATAAAATAATCGCTTTTCACCTCCTTCAAGGCACGTTTAGAATTTATACAGATTTTTGAATTTTCCATACATATTTTTTTATTCTCCATGACTATATTAAGCAGCTTTTTTTTTTTTTTTTACGTCGTCGAGTTTTCGATCGCTGGAGGGAAAAAGGTCAGAGAGACGGTTTCGATGATGGGAAATTTAGGAATGAAAATGCAGTTGCCCATTATTAACTGGAGTTTATGAAATGTTTTTTAGGTCTCGACTTAAACGAGAGAACATCAGGGACACTTGAGAACATGCCGTCTGCTATACCAGAGTCTCGATCTGAGTGGCAAACTGTCTCCGAAAACGCCGCGGGGTAAAGAATTGGTTTCATGAAGGCTTTTCAAAATCCTTCGGAAATAGGGTAAGTTAAGAGGAACGTTGTTGCTTCTAAAACTAAGTGATGAATGAGGATCTGAGGCCAAATCTCCGCGAAAAATGCCTTTCAGATCGACGACTGTCTCCAGAATATGGTGATTCGAAAAAAATGGACAAACCGAATGGCTACACTCTCGTTTAAAAAATTCAAAAAACTTTTTTGAAGCCATTCAGAATGGCCAAATCCCGCAGAAAATGGCCATTTAAAAAACTCGCGACTCAAAATGTATAAAACATGTACAGGAAAAAAATGAGCGTTGTTTTCAGTGTTTGGGAGACGTGTAGTAGATCCCTCTTATCGCCTAATGTGAGAGCTAATGGTTTCTGTTGGTCCACGTTTTTTTAGATTTTCTTCGTATGCTCTGCTGATTATATGAAAATGAAGTGCTCGTTCCTTTGCAAAACGGTGGATTGGTTTGGTTATTGTTTCAATCATCAAGGAGCTTGTTTTCGACCGTTTCATTGGCAATGTGAATGGAGGCATCATCATCATCATCATCATTAGCATCATTAGCAGCAGCATCATCATCAGCAACAGCAGCAGCATCATCATCTACATTAGCAGCAGCATCGTCATCATCATCAGCAGCAGTTGCAGCCTCATCATCATCATGACCACCATCATCATCATTAGCAGCATCACCATCATCATCATCATCATTAACAGCAGCAGCAGCATCATCATCATCAACATTAGCAGTAGCAGCAGCATCATCATCATCATCATCATTAGCAGCAGCAGCATCAGCATCATCATCAGCAGCAGCATGATCATTAGCAGCAGCATCACCATCAACATCATCATCATCATCATCATCAGAATTAGCAGCAACATCATCACCATTAGCAGCAGCATCATCACTATTAGCAGCAGGAGCATCATCATCATCATTAGCAGCAGAAGCATCAATGGGATGTAAAACGTGACTACCACAGCTGAAGCCGTGTACCCTATTTGCTTGCAATGTACGGTATAGAAGTGAGGATGTACAATGTGAGGATATTTCCTAGGCCTTAGCCCTATAAATGTGTTAAATGGCCAGTTCGACGACAGGTTCACTCATGCTAGCTTTTGCTTTCACTAAGCGGAACTTCCTTTATTTGGACAGAATCCGAACCGAATGTCTATTGCTCCTATGTGTACTGGTCATATTGAGTGGCGAACGGCAGGAAAATATCCGAACCATATTCTAGACTTGAACCCAGACCGACTTTTCGATCATTTGGTTCGATGTCGGAGACTTTACCACTGCTCTACGGACTTCCTCAATCTTCACATGGGTTTCCAAATTTTATTTATCAACCATAACCTTGGAATTCATCGTATCAATTTACGCACGTGATGTTTTTCAGTTCGTGCATTTTTGTTTTATACGACCCCAGTCAAAACTTTTAAGTATTCCGATTTTTTATAACATCTCCTATAACATTTTATTTCTTGGCGATTAGTGTGAAAACTCTTAGGATGAACCCATTCCAGGAAGGCATTAAGTATTAAATTCAACTTTGAAAATCCATTTATAAACTTTGTTTTAATGTGAAGCTCGTGTACGCAGCCTACTCTCTATAAAAAACGTATATGTTTCCGAAATTGATAGATCACTTTTCGAGCATCTTCCCATCTCTTCAAACGGTAAGATAGCTTATTAAGCATTAGAAAACAATTAAAAATGACTTATTTCTCAGGTCTTCGTGGGGTTTACTTTTGAACGAATTAGAACTTCTTTAACCGAAGCGATTAGGCATCCTTCCTGAATTTTTTTTGAACAGTTGAATTGTTTATGGTAAAGAGGAGGAGGGGTAGTAGGGTGGTTCTTTGAAAGCGGACTTTTAAATTTTTGTGACGAACCCTCCTGATTTTGTTCCAATGCCTGTAAGATTAACCCACGAAAAATTTTAGGTCGATCGGTCACCATTAAAAGGTGCCCCAGGGGCCCATATGAGGGCCAAAAACGAAATTTTTTTTCGGCATAAACGACCATCGATTTCCGTCGGAAATTTTGAGTAGATTACGAATTTGAAGTCGAAAATTAGTTTTGGTGCATGATTTTTGAGCTAAAGGCCGGGTTTAAAATCTATAAAAACCTACTTACGGCTTTTTGTCTCTGGCTCAAAAACCTTGCACCAAAACTAATTTTGGACTTAAAATTCGTAATCGGCGCAAAATTTCCGATGGAAATCGATGGTCGTTTATGCCGAAAAAAAAAAAAATTCATTTTTGGCCCTCATATGGGCCCCTGGGGAACCTCTTAATGGTGACCGATCGAACTAAAATTTTTTGTGGGTTAATCTTACAGGCATTGAAACAATATCGGGGGGGTTCGTCACCAAAATTCAAAAAAAAAAAATTTTCCCCCTCTTCCAAAAACCACCCTAGGGGGTAGGGGTAGGGAATGTATCACTTTGTTCTTAATGGCAAAGCAATTAAAAGACGTATTCCCTCCAGCTAGCTCCTGCCGGATATCAACGAAGACTTTAACTGTGTACAGTATATTTTCGTCTGCAAAGTTATTGAAAATCGTCTTGAATCACAGTAAACTCCGTCTTTATTAAATAAAAGTTGGCGGAAAATCTCCTGAAGCGCAGGAATAATTTTCGAAAGTCAAAGGTTAGATGCTTCTCGTTTAAATCAAAATGAGTTCCACGAAAAGACCCAAACGACAAAACGAACCTGTCTGTGCTGGCTTTTATTATCGGGGACTTGGAAAATTGTATTCGGTTTGTCCACTGTAATCAAATTTAATTGCTGATCCAGAATCGAATTCTCTCTCGAAATTTAGTTTTATCACCTCGGGGGGCAGAGGTTGAATCCTGTAAATTTTAATACCGGTCCGTTTGAAATCTTTTGGAATTTCCGTTTTATTTATTTTCACCTGACGAGGGAAAAAAGTGATGTTGATACGTGAAAAAGTCCGCTGGAAAAGCGGCCAGGTCATGACTGCGATAAAACAAAAAAAAAGAAGGATTTTTGTTTTAATTTTTGGAGCGGCCAAGAATTTTCATTTTCCGACCATACAAGTTATAAAAATATTATTTTAATTCCCAGCCATTTAAAATCTTTTTTTTAAAGTAAAAAACTTTAATTCTCATTCATGAATCAGAAAATTTTATTCTCTGAAGTCTATCTGAATTTCTATATTTTTTTTCTGCTGCAAAATATTTCCAAGAATTTCTTACTCAGTCAAAATTATGAGTTTCAAACTTCCATTAAAAAATAATAATAATGTAAGATAATTAAACATAAAACCATGGAAAAGTCGCAGAATTCCTTCCGTAATTACAGTTTTTACCATGTTTACCTTTTTTTTCGAAATAAAGAAAAAAAAAAAGCGTATTAAATGTTTTAAAATCACTTAAAAGGTCGGGCTCTTAATTTTTTTTTCTCTCTTTTCTTTTATATTCCTCGTTTTAATTAATAAAAAAAAGTTCTCGGATTTTGCTTTTTTTTTTCCTTTCAAGGAGAGAAAATGAAAAAGAAAAAAAAATTAATTTCCTTAGACGAAATCCAATTTTTTTTTTTTCAAGTCATACAATCGATGATGATTTCGTATCCGTGTTTTTTTATTAAAAAATTATTTAACTTGCATTAATTATTATTCCAAAATGATAATAAAAAAAATTGGTTATTTAAGGCTTACCTTTGATTCATGACGTGATCTTCGTGGTTGCCTCTGTTTAAGAAAATACCCCCTGGGAAAAGTGTGAGGCAGGATAGCAAAAGAAGTAAAATTTCTAAACTTTTCTTCCCTCGATCTACGAAGTCTCCATTGAAAATATACGGATTTTCTGTCGATGGAAGACCGTTCTGAAAAAAAATAAAATAAAAATAAATTTAAAAGGATCGTGATAAGAGTGAAAAATATTGTTTAAAAGCATTCATTTTACATTTTTATTGAAACACTTTTTCTCGTGATAATTAAAGCGAACATGCTAACACATAAAAAAAAATATCATAAATTAAAAATGCTATCTAAACAGAAACGACATTTTAAATACAGAAAAAGTTTTTTTTTTTCCTTCTTCTTGAAGCGAAACTTTTAACCGATCGTTTTTTAAGTCTGGAGTGAATTTAAAAGCCATAAGAATTTAGCAAAACCCAATGCTAACATCTTGAGAATCTTAACAAAAGCTGAACAGCTTTACAATATTGCCATTTGAAATAACGTTTTCCTACATTTATACAGACGAGTTGGGTTGACTGAGTTAACCCAACGGCGGTGTAATACTCATACGAATGACACCATTTTCTTATGCTAAAATTTTCCTGTTTGCTTTAACGTTTCTTTACAGACAAGAGTTAAAGTATAACTTTTTAGAAGTAATTTGGACTTTTTTTTTTTTTTTTTTTTAGAACTTTAAGAGTATTTCTTCTATACATGTATCAGCGTATCTTTTGCGTCAGAATTAAATGAAGGTTTATAAAGTTTATAACTCTCCAAATTTAAGAGTACATTTTATTAAATTTCGGCACTGCTTTAAAGAACGCCGAAGTGTTGAATTCACTATCACAGGTTCGAAAATTAAGGTTTTTTTTTTTTTGCATTTTTTGACGATTTGGACCTTCATAAAACTAAATTAGCAAAAAAAAAAAAAATCCGTTTGTGGGCGTTTTTTACTTTTACCCGCTTATCGTTCATTTCTGACTCCTCTACTTAAATATAGTGGACCTGGGAAGGACCCTTTGCCAAAACGAGGCTCGAAATTTTCCAGAAAGGAAAGGGCTCTAAATAGCAGCCTATAACCTGGACCATAGAGAATATACATTAGGGTGGCCATTATTTTCCAAATTTTTGAGTTTTGATGAACTCACCCCCCAATTTTTGCATCGGCACAGTGTGTATGTGTGTGTGTCGTCCGATCGATAAATTAGCTCAAAGTAGCTTAAATTAGCTTAATTAAATTTAAATAACCGATCATTGGATTAATCGATTAATCGATCGATAAATTCGCTTAAAATTGCTATAGCTTACTGTATACCGGTATAGCTTAAATTAGCTTAATTCAACTTATACATATAATCGATCATAAAATTCGATTAATCGGTGAATCGATAAATCGACAAATCCAATTAAGGTCAATCAAGAAGGTTTAACTAAAAAATAAGAAACTTTCCTTAAAGGAAATTTAAGAGGCTTATCCCGAAGGAAAATTAAGAGACTTTTCCCAAAGGCAAAATTAGGAGACTTTTCCCGAAGGAAAATTAAGAGACGTTTCCCGAAGGAAAATTAAGAGGTTTTTCCCAAAGGAAAATTAAGAGGCTTATCCCAAAGAAAAATTAAGAGGCTTTTCCCAATGGAAAATTAATGGGATTTTCCCAATGGAAAATTAAGAGGCTTTTTCCAATGGAAAATTAAGGGGTTTTTCCCAAAGGAAAATTAAGAGGCTTTTCCCAATGGAAAATTAAGGGACTTTTGCCAAAGGAAAATTAAGAGGCTTTTCCCAATGGAAAATTAATGGGATTTTCCCAATGGAAAATTAAGAGGCTTTTTCCAAAGGAAACTTTAAAGACTTTTCCCAAAGGAAAATTCAGACTTTTCTTAAAGGAAATTAAGAAGCTTTTCCCAAAGGAAAATTAAGAGACTTTTCCAAAAGGAAAATTAAGAGGCTTTTCCCAAAGGAAAATTAAGAGGCTTTTTCCAAAGGAAAGTTTAAAGACTTTTCCCTAAGGAAAATTCAGACTTTTCTTAATGGAAATTAAGAGGCTTTTCTTAAAGAAAATTAAGAAGCTTTACCCAAAGGAAAATTAAGAGACTTTTCGAAAAGGAAAATTAAGAGGCTTTTCCCAAAGGAAAATTAAGAGAATTTTTCCTCTTTCTTTCCGTTTCTTTGCTAAAGCACGGATCACTCATCCGATTTTTTTTTAATATTAACCTAAAGAAGATTCCTTGAATTTTTTTTTTTTTTAATTTTTTGAGGTCGTTTAACCGTGTCCCCGGGGACTTAAAAATTTCGAAATCAAAATTCCGAACGATTTTTTGGTTATAAAGACCGAAAAATCAAAAAAATTTATTTTTTTGTAAAAATATTAGTTTTCTATTCAAATTTTTATGCAGATTACGAAAATGAAGTTTGATTTTATGTATGATAAACGATTACTAGTATGCTACAAAACAAAAATTTGAAGAATTTCGCAAAAAATTGTGACTGTAGCATCTTTTGCTAATTTATTTTTCCTTTTTTTCGTCCCTATCATCAAGACCGTGAGAGATATGTCACATGAAACTATATCTTCGTGATCTGCATAAAAATCGGAATTTGAAACTTAACCATTTTTACATAAAAATGAAATTTTCGATGTTTCTGTCTTTACGGAAATTTCGAAATTTTTAGGTCTCTGGGGATACGGCTAAACGATGTCCAAAAAATCCGAAAAAATTCAGGGAATCTTCTTTCGGCTACTGAAAAAGAATTAGGGGTGCGTTCATCAAAATTCAAAAATTCGTAAAATAAGGGTCATCCCATATGGACCGAAATTTTTCCAGTGTGAAGAGGGGGGAAGGGGGCTTGAGAATCAAAAGACCCCTTCGATTACTTCAGATTTCGATCCTCCCAACGGTTTTGGAGGAATCGGGATAAGCCCAAAAATCAAATTCTCCCCCAACTCAACTCCCCTTAGTTACCTTAATTATCGACCCGATTTCGGCTATAGGGTACTACTTTTGGCTTACTATAACCGAGGCAAAATGTACTATCAAAATATTAAGTAGAAGAAAAGAAAAAAAAAATTACCGCACTTCTACCCAAGGTTTTCGGTTTCTTAAAGAAAAGGGACTTCATGGGAGTCACAACATCTGATTCCCCGTAGGGAAAAAAAAAAAAAAAGACAAACAAAACGACCGAAAAACTCTTTCTTTTTTTTTCTTATTTCAAAGCTGACAACGAAAGGGATGTTTAATCAGATTCTCGGGTAGATCATCGAGCTTGTCATTTCGGATGAGAATGCATCAACGCTATTAATTAAGTTGGAACTTCTCACGATGAAACATCGAAACTATTCAAAGGAAATCGTTTATGAACTTTCGATCGGAATTATTAAGTGCTTTTTAGCTTTGATGTATTAATTATTCCACTTAAACGTTGAGAAAGAATCCCCTCCCTCCCACTTTTTAAATTTTTTTTTTTTTTTAATGGAACTTTTAAAATGGAAAAAACCAATTAAAATGCGATGGATGCATTTTCGTTAAATTGATTTCTCCTATCGTTTTCGTGGAAAATCAGTTTTCGATTTTTTTTTTTACTGCAGAATTGATGGATTTAAAAAATCGAATTTTTTTTTCTCTTAAAAAAAAATTCTATTAACTTATTGAAGGATTTCATCTCTCTCTCTGTCTCCGGTTAAATTTTTTTGTCATTTATTTAATTTTTTTTTTTCTGAGAATGACGAGGGGTTTAAGAAGAGAAAAAAAATTAGAAAAGCAGGTTTGAGTGATAAATAGAAGAAGCGTTTCGGAATTATACGAAAGCACGATAAAATACATCACCATTTTAATTATCCTTGTCTTTTTTTTAACCTTTTCTTTTTTTACTCCAGGACTATTTTTGGAGATTTTTTTTTTTTTTTTTTTTTTTTTTTTTTTTTTTTTTTTCGAAAGCAAAGATAATTTATTCGTGTCGAGTTTTTGCGATGATAACGACTCGATTGTATTTTTTTTTTCCTTTCAGAAAATTGTTTGTGATAAAAATCGAAAAGAGGAATTACACAAATTGTGTTTTTTCCTCCTTTTTTTCGTGATTTTATGGAAACGATAAAAGTCATGAAAGGTTAAATTTTCCATTATTTTTTGCCTTTCTGACACCTTAAAAATTATGGAAGGAGTTAGCCACTGATAATGGATGAAATCCGATCAGTGAAATTTATCCGTGAGAAAGTCTTAATGAAAATGTAGGGGTGGAAAAGAAATGTTTAAAAAAATGTTTTAAAAAAAATTAATCTTTTTTTTTTTTTTTTTTTTTTTTTTTTTTTGTAAAACACGTGATGAGTTTTGAGTCGTCGCTATCGTCAATGACTGTACGTACATGACCGTTTGCGTTTTAACCTAAACCTTTTGCTGGTCATAATTTTTTGCTTCAAAGTACTAATAAGGGGCCGTCCATAAATTTCGTTAGGCGGGAGGGGGTATTCAAAATGCTAACTTTTGGTAACAAGGGGTGGGGTTAAATATCTAACGTTAGCATTTGTCTCACGTAATGAACGTGCAAAAATGAAAATAATTTAAATTTTTTAAATTATGTAACCTAACTCACTTTAAAAAAAAAAAGATTTCAATTTTACCCCCGCATTTGCTCTGCGTTAAAAAAAATTTAACACGCTCTATGATATAGCGTTAGGACTGAAGTGAAAGTTCACTTTGGGTCAATAGACAACAGACACATTTTGTACTGAACATATTTTTTAAATAAACCTAGCATATAAAAATGTTAAATGTGATTTTTGCTGTTATGCAATGTTTAATTACCGAATAAAAAAGAATAAAAATTTTGGCTGTTTGAATTGGCGCCGAAACGACCATGACGTCACAGTTCACTATTTAGGTATGCTCCTAATCGAGTTATCGGCGGCATGCCCATTGGAGCAAAAAGAGTAGTCGTACGAACAAATCCGTGTTAATCTTTGACGACGAGCAGGTGCGCTCGTGGTTTCGTTTTTCAAATGACCGCGCGCTTAAAAGTGAACAATGACGTCACACCAATGAGAAACGTTTTGGAGTGGGGTCACGTGACAAAAAGTTTTTACGACTTTATAATTTTTTTTTCTTAATTTCTAAGAAAATTCCTTCAGTAAAAATTTCTTAGATGGACGGATTCCTCCGATAATCTTTTAAATAAAAATATCAACTTTTTAAATAAAATATTCGGCCATTTATATTTTCGTCAACGATTCTCTATTTACACGATTCAAAATGGCTGCCCAAGGTATCCGGGCGCCTGATTCAAACTTCTAACACTTCCCTTCGACCGGATATCTTGGGTTGCCTATAATATCGATTAAAAATTATTATTTACATAAAATAATATACAGTTATCTTCTTCGGAGTCCAATGTCCTCGCAAATTTCCGCTACTTTTGGCGCTGATAAACCCTTAGTAAAAACATCTGCCAAGTTGTCATCCGTATTAATATAATTTAACTTGATTTCACGTTTTTCGACGAATTCCTTGATGAAATGATATTTTATATCTATGTGTTTTGTTCGGTCCGGTCCGATAATTGATGATTTTGTGCAAAGTCCATTGCCGGGATATTATCCATGCGGATTTCGAATGGTTCCGGCGCGAACTCCCCCAGTCCGACTTCCTTCAATAATCCCTTTAGCCAAATTACCTCGCGAAGAGTTTCTGCACCCGCAATATATTCTGCATGCAAAGTGGACTGAGTAACCGTTTTCTGTTTTCGCGAGTGCCATGACACCGCCGCACCCCCGAAAACGGTTATCATTCCGCTAAAGATTTGGCGATCCGGTTCGTTTCCAGCCCAATCTGCATCCGAGTGGACTATTACCGGTTTACCAGTCTTCCGGAATGTCAGTTTGTAGTCTTTTGTATGTCGCAAGTACCGCAGGGCATGTTTTACTTGAACCCAGTTGTCCACTGTGTGGTTGTGATTAAATTGGCTAAGATAGCTGGCTGTGTATGCTAAATCCGGCCGGGTTGTTGTCGACAAATACAGTAACGATCCTGTTGCTTTTCTATAATTTTCCGCTGTATATTTATCATCTGATTTACTCCTCTCACGCTTCTTAGGAGTTTTTCCGGGATTTATGGGAGTTTTGTTGCCGTTATCACCATTCGCTATATTAAAGTGTTCTAATATCTTATCGATATACTTCGTCTGACTTAAAGCGATCGAGCCATCTTGGTTGTAAGTGTAATCCACTTCTAAATAATTGGTCATGCGGCCTAAGTCCTTGACGTTTAAATTCGTTTTAAGCTTTTCCTTCGCTGATTGTTTCTGGCGTTCCCACCATTTTGAAATCATCTACATGTATTCCTATGTAAATATCTTTACTGTAGAATAATGATGGATCCCATTGAGATCTCTTGAATCCCTGTTGAATTAAAAGCTTTGAGATATGTTCGTTCCAATCTCTTCCCGCCTGTGTTAGACCATAAAGACTTTTCTTTAACCTGTATACCAAGTTTCGATTGGGTTTATCTCCTCCAGTGGGAGGTTGTTCCATGAAAACCTCTTGTCGTATTTCGCTGTGTAGGTACGCAGATGTGACATCCATTTTATGGATTTCGTATCCTTTCTCTACTGCTACGGCGACTAATAAACGGCTGGTCGCTTTACGCATGACTGGTGCGTAAGTTTGGATTTCCTCTTCGGGTTTCTGTTGATATCCTAACGCGACGAGGCGAGCTTTGTATTTCACATCCGTTTGCGATTCATCAGATTTTATGCTGAAGACCCATTTTGATCCGA
This sequence comes from Liposcelis bostrychophila, assembly GCA_037577465.1. Classification (NCBI taxonomy): domain Eukaryota; kingdom Metazoa; phylum Arthropoda; class Insecta; order Psocodea; family Liposcelididae; genus Liposcelis; species Liposcelis bostrychophila. Next base: position 16,035,569 of record CM075207.1, read on the forward strand.
TGACTTTTTTTCCCACAGGACGGTCTACGAGTTCCCATGCATCGGTACTGTCTAGTTTTTCCAGTTCCTCTTCGATTGCTGTCTTCCATTGATATGCGTTGTCGCTATTCAATGCCTGTTTAATGGTTTTGGGTATTGCTGCGGTTGCCATCGCTTGCTCATCATTTTTCTCTGACGTTTCGGCGTGTGTCCCTTCATTACAACAGGTACATACTGGCTTTTTCACGGTTCTGGTTGATCGTCGGAGTTGCTGGGGTTGTGTTGATTCTCGCGAAGCAAAAATTTCATCGCTGGTGCTTTCATATTCTCGGCTCGGTGATTGATCAGTGGACGTTTCTTCTACGTCGAAATTTTCCTCATTTTCTACCTCAGGTTCGGAGTCAGTTAGAGTGGCAGAAGATTCGCTGTCTCGATTGTCTATAATTGTTGCATCAGATTCCGCATCTGAATTATCTGACATCTCGTTGTCAGTTGCGTATTCGTCGTTTTCTTCATGGCGGTTATTATTGATTTGCGAGTTTCCGTTATTAATATCAAACGGTATAAAAGCGTATTCAGGTTCACGGCAGGATTCGTTCACCGTGCGTTTGTAGTCCTCATAGTTTTCGTTTTCGATAAACCGTACGTCTCTAGAGACATAAATCCTCCTAGTTTTGGGGTTCCAGAGCTTGTAACCTTTCTGCGCATTGCTATATCCAACGTGGATAGCTAAGTCTCCTTTGGGTGCAAATTTGTCCCGTTTAGGACCCTTCCACAAAGATATAGCTTTACAACCGAAAGTTCTGAGATGACTGACTGTGGGCTGCTTTCCCATCCATAATTCCATTGGCGTTATGTTACCCAGTGCGGAATGAGGGCATCTATTTTTTAAATATGTTGCCGTTAAGACTGCTTCACCCCACAGGGCTGTTGGCAGTCCTGAACTGATTAGCATGGTTCGGGCTGACTCAACAATCGTGCGGTTTAATCGCTCCGCACGCCCATTTTGTTCTGGAGTATGAGCAATACTAGACTCGTGATGGATGCCATGACGTCGGAGATATTGTTGGAATTTATTGGAAAAATATTCGCCTCCGTTGTCCGATCGTAGGGTTTCAATTTTCAGAGCTTTTATTCTGTGTCCCGATTTTTCGACTCGTCGTTTGAAATCTACGAAAGCTTGGAAAGCATCCGATTTTTTCTTGATTATCTGGACTTCCGCATATCTGGAGTAGTCGTCTAGGAAAGTAATGAAGTAACGTCCTCCGCATAGTGAACGAATCCGTGCCGGTCCGCATATGTCGGAATGGACTAACTCTAATGGTTGTGTTGCTCTAGAATTGGAATTATCAAATTTACATTTAGAAATTTTGCCTAAAATACAGGCCTCGCAATCATATTTACCTGCTCCATGAAAATCTATACCTTTAACCAAATTGTGGTTCTTCAATTTGTGAAGATCGTCATAATTTATATGACCATACCTTTTATGCCATTTAATAATTGACGCTGCATTTGCTGTAGCTTGATAGCAAAAATCGCGACTACTAGGATCAATATCGTCGAGAATTTTATATACATCATTGTGACGTAATGCTCGTAACGCGATTGAACCATCTTTACGTATTACTTCCGCTTCGTTTTCGGAGAAAAGTACCTTGTAACCTTTTTTTGTAATCACAGGAACGCTCATTAAATTACTGCGAAACTCGGGCATAAATACCACGTCGTTTAATTCGATTGGTCGGTGCTCCGGTTGATTGCTAGAATTAATTTGGACCACTCCATTCCCAGATGATTCATAGGGTTCCTGGGCGGCCGTGTATATCGCGCAAGTATCATTCGGGTTTAAATCCAAGAATTTGTTTTCATCAAAACAAAAATGTTTAGAAGCTGCAGAGTCGAGATACCAGCCAGTATCAGTTGGTGCTACACAATTACATATGGTTTGTGTCATCATGCTGATGGCTTGATTCCCTTGATTCGATGATGATTTCTGACTATTATTATTGGTGTTGTTGGATTGACTAGATTGACGATTATTATTCCCTGAGTTGTTTTGTTGCTTCTTTTGAAAACTTTGATTGGATTGGTTACCGCTTTGATTAGCCTTTGTTGAATGCTGTGGTGGACGGCTATTTTTAAAATAACAATTTGCTTCAACATGGTTATTACGATGGCAAATGCTACATTCCATATTGGATTGTTTGCTGCTTTGTTTGAATCCTTTTTGATTTTTGGATCTGCAACTTGAGAATAATGCAACATTATTTGAATTTTCAAAATTGTTACCTGACATCCTTGCTTCATGTTCAATTATTTTGACTTTGAGCTTATCCATTGTAGGTAACGTATCCCTATTCTCAATAGTGGTACAAAACGTTTCATATTCTGGTGGTAATGATTGAAGTAACATTATGCTCAGAATGTTATCAGGAAGTTTTATCTGAGCCTCCTCGAGTTGTTCAGCTTTAAGCAGAAACTTGTTCACATAATTCTCAATTTTGCCATTACCATCATAGCGCATTTGGTTAAGTTCTTTCCATAACAATGACTGCCTCACCGGTCCCTTGGATTTGTGGACACTATCCAATGCCTCCCATGCTTCCTTGGAAGTTTTTGAGCTGCGGATATGCTGAAGTTGGGTGTTGTTAACACTCAAAGAAATTAATGATAATGCTTTTGCATCGTTTTTATCCCATGCTGCTGCGTCCGTAGGATCCCTTATGATCGTACCATCGACGTATCCATAATAATCATGTAGTATTAAAATACCTTTCATTTGGATTACCCACGTATCGTAGTTGCTCCCCTTGAGCTTTTCAATTTGCAGTCCGCCCAAAGGATTCACCGCCATTTCGTCGTTTTAAACGTACTGTGATTAATTCGAGACTATTTTATGTAGCCCATAACCTCTTAGATGGACGGATTCCTCCGATAATCTTTTAAATAAAAATATCAACTTTTTAAATAAAATATTCGGCCATTTATATTTTCGTCAACGATTCTCTATTTACACGATTCAAAATGGCTGCCCAAGGTATCCGGGCGCCTGATTCAAACTTCTAACAAAATTGCCATTAGGTGACCAGAAAACTTTCAACTTTCATTATTCACCATAATTAGCAATCATGTCTGTTGTCTATTATTTAAATTAAAATAAAAGTTTTTTAAAAGATTTTCATGAAATTTGCCTCTAAAATTATAAACTAATTTTTATGAGTTTTTTATCAAATTTTCTTTAAATTAAATTTAAATTTTGTAAACTGCAATTTTTAACTTTTTCCTTAACACTAGCTTCGATTAATTTTAAACTCCATGAAAATCTTACAAATATTATTAATTTTTAATTGCAACAGCAAGGCATTTTAATGTAAATTTTAGTATCAAAATTCCATTTTGATTTTAAAGTTTTTGAAAGATGAATTCCATTTACCTTTGAAATTGTAATTAAATTTTTATGCTTCTTATGCTGCTTCTCCATTATGGCTCAAAATTAATTTTCTAGAATTAATTTTCAAAATTTCCGGAAGTACTGTGCTTTAGTTATTCTATGAATTTTCGACCATGGATTAAGAATACAAAAAATGCAATGTAGTAAAAACATTGATCTCTATTATATACGCTAGATTTACAACTGATTTTCTTCACCTATATTTAACTTATGAAATAAAAAAAAGCTATCGCGAACCCAGTTTGACTCCAGTGCACTACCTCCGAGATCCAGTTTTCATTAATTAGCAAAATGATTTTAAACATTTTTATGTACAAGATGAAAAAATAAATGATCAGAAATTTGCAACTAGATATCACGACATCGCAAAAAATTGCAATTGCAATCTTTCCTCAAAAATACGGAAAGCAAATATTATCGTTATTCGATTGTTTACAAAAAATGATAAAGAAGGTAGTGCATTGGAGTCAAATTTTGGTTCGCCATTTTTCCCGTCAGTTGGGAATCTAGCGTATATAATAGAGATCAATGAGTAAAAATGGCCGACTCCATTTTTAAATCTTGGGTTAGAAATCCATAGAATAACAAAAGCACAGTACTTCCGGAAATTTTGAAAATTAATTCTAGAAAATTAATTTTGAGCCATAATGGAGAAGCGGCATTATTAAATTAAAAATTTTATTTAAAATTTAAATTAACTTTAAAAATTTTTTTAATTTTATCGCGTTTCTTTACATAAAATCTGTTTTCATCAAATTTCCTTTAAAAAAAAAATTTTTATGTGAGTTTTTTATGAAATTTTCTTTAAATGAAATTTAAATTTTTTAAGTTTTTTATTTAAATTAATATTAAAATGTTTTTCTTAATTTTATCGCGCTACGCCCACACTCAAGACCCGCCATAAGAAATTTTTGAGAATTAAGTAGAGAAAAAATTGATTCGAAGCTGGATTCGAACCAACGTTGGTTCGAATTCAGCTTCCAATCAATTTTTTCTCTACTTAACTCTCAAAAATTTAGTTATCGTACCTGAGAAATAGAAAGTGGATTGTCTTAAAAACTGAACCACCATAAGAAGTTTCACTTCAATTTTAAGAGGGTAACCGAAATCTAACGTAATTTGGGGGGGGGGGGGGGTAAAAATGGCCAAAATAATGCTAACTTAATTTATGGACGGCCCCTAAGAGAACGCTTTCGCTTTACAAAAACATCTATGGATTTTTTTTTTTTTTTTTTTTTTTTTGCCACTGCCAGATTAAAAAAATTATCGGCAGCAGTTTTTTTTCTTAAATCTTAAAAATGCCAACAGGAAACTATTTGTGACACTGAAACCCTTTCACAGTTAACTTGCTGCTTATTTCACGTAAAGTACAATAATTATTCATTTAATTTACCTAAAACTGACTTCATTTATTTTTTCTTCTTTCCGGATAAAAAAAAGAATATTTTGATATTTTCCCGACGGCTTTCATAACCTGTACGACTCTGCAAAATTTTCAAAAATAGCCGAAAGCTTGAGAAGGAATTTTCCAAACCCGATCTAAATTGAATTGAAAGCTTTACTTTTAAAGCTACACTTGCCAGTATGGAGGCTTGCATAACCATTTTCTTAAGGGGCTCTGCAATTTCTCAAAAGAACTCCCAAAATCAGGCGTTGACTTTATTTTGCCTCCCCCCCCCCTTCACCGCCATCTCCTTCTCTTCCCTGTGCGTAATTTATGGACGATCCCAAATTACTGTGCAAAGAAATTCAAATGGAAAAAAATTGTTTAAAAAACAAAAAAACAAAAACAAAACTAAGAACATGAGAACATGATAACTACAAGCTCGGTATCCTTCTCCCCTGTGTAACATCCTTCTTCATTCTTAATAAATAAAAAAATCAAAATACGGCAGACCAAAAGAATCGAAATGGAAAATTATATTAATAATGCTTCATATCTGTATCGCAGCAACGCGATTCCTCTGTTCCGATTATTAAAAACATTTTATTTTATTTATTTTTATTTTTTTTTTACAAAGTGCTTTTCTCGAAATTCCCTTTTCAAAAAAAGATTGTATTCTTTGAAGGTCCCCCACAGATTTTTCCTGTATTTTTCTTTTCAACTTAGTTTGAATTACGAGTGTCGGCATCTCCGCCTAGGGAATAGCGCTTCAGATGTGACAAATAGCAAATACATTCTCTTTTATCAGTTTAAAGCAGATACGATTTTAGGTTCGATCGTAGGAGACTGTGGCTGTTTAGAATCGTTTAGAGTCTTAACTGGAATTATTTGGACCCCAAGCATCGATGATTGAGACCTGACATGTGCCTCTGTGCCGCTTTATATGATCAAAACTAGTTGCCTTTCTCAATTATATGGGTCATAACTACAATGTCAAAATATATTATCTAGCACTGGCACCAGCTTCGGCACCGACGTGAGTTTTTAGCCGGCCGCGGCTGCAATCGCCTCCGGCACCGGCACCGACTTCGGATCCCGATACGGTCCTGCCGTTTGTTTCCGGAGTATGTTTTGCAATAAGTTTGCCCCAAAAACTGCACACTCAAAACAAAATGTTAGCATTTTTCCTGGGGTTTTTCCTGATCGTTTTCCCTCTTCTTCCGCGCGTGTTGACAGAGTGTTTAAATCGTGTTATTATAAACTAACGAATTTGCCAATATTGACAAAAATGCTTATGACACACAGCTTCCTTTGTGGAATACTTTTGTATCTACCTTCCCAGTTTTCAATTCTCCAACCTTTGTGGAAAAAGGCATGAGTAAATATAAACATCTCATCTGCCAATTAACATTTTTCAACCACAAAGGAAGTTTTTTGCACCGAGAAAAGTTGGAATATTAATGAGATAGATACAAAAGGCAAACAGAGTACTTGACGTCCGTTTTTTCCCATCCCTCCCACTCCCACCTTTTTCTTTTCAAACCGATTTCCCCGTGCTCCTCCGTTTCGTGTAACATAACAAGTTCAAATAAGAAACCGCGATGTACACGCCCCCGATTTATTAAACGGCAAAACCAGACAGATGGAGGAAAAATATCATAAATAACCCCCTTAGATTTATTTTCATCCGCGCCTTGGAAAATCCTTTTTTTTTTTTTTTTTCTTACCTTGTGGAATATAACTAGGAGATCGTCTAGTTTCCCATGCAAATCCCCGCAAATTGTTATTTGCTTGGAAATTGCGGTTGTGGCTTGGTTTAAGTTTGGAAGCTTTTTAAGTTCTTTGGTTGCGTCTCGCAATATGCTCGCGACGTATTTAGCATGAAGACGGTGGTGCTGAAAAAAAAAAAGAAGAAAGGAGAGAATATATACCTTGTGATGTATATTTCACTGTCCGCCCATCTTTTCCTCCCGGTTAAGCGATAAACACGTCACATTTGTAATATATATCGTCCATCATGTTCGGGGTGGCAGTTTAAACTACTTCGCGTGAATTCGAATTAGTACAAACAATTTTTTTCCCACTTTTTTTTTTGACGTAGGACTACGTCTTAGGGCGCACCATGATGGTTTTGTCGTGTACGGTTGTCTTGGTGTTTTGGACATTAAACATAAAAAAAACGAATATTTCAAAGATTTTAGATAAATTTTTCGTTAAAATTCTTCGGTAAAATTTCCGATAAATTGCTCGGTAAAATTTCCGATAAATTGCTCGGTAAAATTTCCGATAAATTTTTCGGTAAAATTTCCGATAAATTGCTCGGTAAAATTTCCGATGAATTTTTCGGTAAAATTTCCGATAAATTGTTCGGTGAAATTTCCGATGAATTTTTCGGTAAAATTTCCGATGAATTCTTCGGTAAAATTTCCGATGAATTCTTCGGTAAAATTTCCGATCAATTTTTCGGTAAAATTTTTCGGTAAAATTCCCGATAAATTTTTCGGTAAAATTTCCGATATATTCTTCGGTAAAATTTCCGATGAATTCTTCGGTAAAATTTCCGATGAATTTTTCGGTAAAATTTCCGATAAATTTTTCGGTAAAATTTCCGATGAATGTTTCGGTAAAATTTCCGATGAATTTTTCGGTAAAATTTCCGATGAATTTTTCGGTAAAATTTCCGATGAATTCTTCGGTAAAATTTCCGATCAATTTTTCGGTAAAATTTCCGATGAATTTTTCGGTAAAATTTTTCGGTAAAATTTCCGATAAATTCTTCGGTAAAATTTCCGATAAATTCTTATGTAAAATTTCCGATGAATTTTTCGGTCAAATTTCCGATAAATTTTTCCATAAAATTTTATCAAATATTGTTGATCTTTAAAAATTTTAAAATTTTTAAAAAATTTATCTTAATAAATTTATTTGGAGAATAAAATTTTTTTCAAAATATTGTAAATTTTTGTGTAATTTTAGGCCCAAAGGGAAAATTTTTAGAAAATTCTTTCGATTTTGACGATTTTTGATAAATTTTTTTTGAAAAAGGGGGCCACGTGGACTAATTTAGGGCTTGGAGGATTTAGGAGGATCATTAACATTACTTGAAACGAAAATTTCGACGATTTAAATAAAATTCAAGCATTCCTATTCTCAGTTCGGAAGTTCGGCCCCAACCAAAAATTCTAGGCGTAGTCCTACGTAGGGATATGCCTCATATCCCCTGACTGTTTTTTTTTTCGAACGAAAAGACGCAAGAGACAAACGGCCGGCAATCGGGAAATTCGATTACGAAATAACGAGGACAGATTTTGATAACGAGATGGAAAATCGATTCCATCATTACGTAGGGGGAAAAAAAAAAGTTTTCTGTTACGGAGTAAATAGTATATCGATACTACTACCGAGAATAAAAACTTTTTAAAAAGAAAAGGGGAAAAAAAAAAAAAAAAATCAAGTGTCATTTTAACTTTTTCTTGAAAAATCGTTATTTTTTTTTTCTTTTTATAATTCTTTCGTAAAAGTTTTAAGCGAAAATCTCATAAGGAATAATCTCCTGGGAAAAACTTTTCCGACAAGGATTTTCCCGGTTAATTTGCTAATCCTGCCAGCTGCAAGAAATGTTTGGATTCGTTTTTACGGAAGCCCTGACACGGCAGGAAACTAGCAAGTTATTATTTAACAAAAATGTCGACAAAATCTGACTTCACAGCATGATTAAGAATCGAAAGGACATCCAAATATACCAATTTTGAAATCTTGCCTGATCATCCTAGAGCCCCTGCCCCCCCCCCCCCCCTCGGGGGGGCTCAAAACGTTTTCGCGCAAGAGTTGTATATCATATGAAAGCTCGCTGGGTATGTTGTTGAATGAGATCATACCGAAGTCTCCAGGTTTTATAGGTACCGAGATATTGTACTTCAAAGGGGTCAAAAATGGACACTCAATTTGGACCCCTTTGAACTGCAATATCTCGGTACCTATAAAAGCTGGAGATTTCGGTATGGTCTCATTCGACAACATACCCAGCGTGCTTTCATATGGTATACAACACTTGCGCGAAAAAGTTTTGGGCACCCCGGGAGACCCCCAGGGGCCCTAGGATGATCAAGCAAGATTTCAAAATTGGTATATTTGGAATATCCTTTTGATTCTTAATTATGCTGTGAAGTGAGATTTTGTCGACATTTTTGTGAAATAATAAGTTGCTAGATTCCTACCGTGCTGAAGGGAAAAAACTAGTTGCCAGTTGTGTCGTTGTTTGTTCCGGAACAAACAATTTTAACGCTCTTAGTTCCTGAACTGACAGTTTTTTCTGCCAGTTCCAGAACTGACAGTGTTTGTTCCGGAACTAGCAATTTTATTTTATATAAGTTCCAGAACTGACAGTGCTTGTTTCGGAACTGGCAATTTGTTTCTTGCCAGTTCCGGAACTAGCAATTTTATTTTCTATTAGTTCCAGAACTAGCAATCTTTTCTGCCAGTTTCGGAACTGACAGTGCTTGTTCCGGAACTGGCAGCGCTGAATTTAAAATTGCTAGTTCCAGAACTGGCAAGAAGCCAATTGCCAGTTTCGGAACTAGCCATTTTTGTTCTGCCAGTTCCGGAACTGGCAACTTTTTAAAAATATGCTAGTTCTGGAAAATATGCTAGTTCCTGAACTGGCAAGAAACCAATTGCCAGTTCCGGAACTAGTAATTATTATCTCAGCGCTGCCAGTTCCGAAACAAGCACTATCAGATCCGGAACTGGCAGAAAAAAAAATGCTAGTTCTGGAACTGGCACAAAAATATTGCCAGTTCCGGAACTAACAGCGTTAAAATTGTTCCGGAACTAACAAATGTCAATCCCGGAACAAACAACGACACAACTGGCAAATAGTTTTGACCCTTCATGGCTTCCGTACGCTTTAACTTCCTCCAAAAAATTATAGGGCTAAATTTTATACATATCCAACGAACCGTCGACTGGAAACATAAAATCCGATTTTCCCCGAGATTTGATTTAGATTTCCCTTTATTATTTACGAAAATTGTTAACCTCGCGACAGTTTTCTCCCCGACTCTTGGAATCTGACAGATCCGGATCGTTACAATTTCGAATCCGTAAATTGCATATCCTGTGAGGAAAATTTACCCGGAAAAGTGAGATGTCGTCATATTTTTTTCCTCCCTTTTTTGTCATCGGTACAATGAATTTTTTAAGCGTGTAAAACGTTTCGGTTTCGGTTTTTTATCTTCTCTTGTTATTTGTCTTTTTTTTTTTTTTCTTCTACCCTCGGATTTTTTTGTTACCTTTTTTTTCCGGAAGGTGTCGATCAACGTTTGAAAGTTACTGAGCGAAATCGGGCTTGAAATGTGTGGTCCTTTATATCCTCCTTCGATATTTTCTAATAAACTCGTGTCGCTGGATTCGTCTTCAAATTTGTCGGATATATCTGCAGGAAAAAAAAAAAAAAATTATGTATTCAGAAAAAAAAAAATGGTGGCAACCTTGATTTTCGGATCTTTTTGTTTTTCTGTTCCCGATGGTTGAGTTCCAACCGCATCAAAATTTAATTTTAAAAATATTTATGGAATTCAAATTGGCGTGGCTTCATTAAAATTCGGAAATAAGTATAATTCGGAAAACAATAACGAATTTTTTTCCAGGAAACAATACCAAAAAGAAAAAGCTTCATGCATCGAATATAAAGCAATTTCGTTAACCGTGATTTATTGCCAATCTAATAGCTTCATCTTGTAATCTCCAGAATAAAATGAAAGCTTCTTTTTTTCATTAGACGGACAGTCGGGATTACTTTTCGATGGCGTATAAATACGGAAGTTGAACGTTCCCGAAGAATTAAATCTTCTTTTTTTTTTCGTCTTCTCTCTTTTCAAACCTAATTTCACAGATTGTAAACACGATTTTTATTTTTTTATTATTTATTTATTTTTTGTTTTGTTTTTTAACAATCTATCTCTGAAATCAAAATGCTGAGTTATCATTTTTTTTTTTTTTTTTCGAAACGGTGATTTTTTGAAAAGAGGCTAATGGGATTACGAATTAAAAAAAATAAAATAAAAAAAGGAAATAGGTTATTACACCGGAAATCGCGAGCGATGAAAAAAAATAAAAAACGTCAACGTCATTTGAAACCCTTTTTAAAGGTTCTAGTTCCTTTACATAACCGGCCGGTCAGCCGGGCGGTGAAAATTTTTTAACAATAAAAAAAGTTTAATATTTTTTTTTTTTTAATTCGGTTTTTCACACATGAAAATGACATCGGATCGCACTGAAACCGTGGCAAAACGTTTTGTTATGCTTAAAAGGTAAAGATTCGCTATTGAAATTGCATGAAAAAGGCTTTATAGTTCCTAAATTTGATAATTTTTTTAAATGTTTTCGAAAAAAAAAATAAGACCGCCATTTGCTTTTTTTTGTTGAAACAGTTCGCGGATTCACCGCTAGAGCGCTGCACTAGTCTCTCGGAAACAAACATTTTTTTTTTTCTGCGAAAACATTTACAAATTATGAAATATAAGAATAATTAACTCTTGTTCATGCATTTAATATCGTGGATCTTCATCTCTGAAGATAACTAAACGTTTTGGTACGGTTTCGGTAAAGTTAGACCCCGTTTCCATGTATAAAATATTGGATTAAAAAAAAAAAATTTTTAATATTTTTTTATCGTTAAAATGTATACACCGCCCGGCTAACCGGCCGGTTAGGTAAACGAACTAGAACCTTAAAAATTACGAGTTTTTAGAAAATACAGCTTTTTTTTTTTTTTTTTTTTTTTTTTTTTTTGAAATTGACTTACCTATTGAGGAATTTTTGGAAGTGACATCAGGATCTTTCGATTTCCCCGAACATACTGGCATGTGAGTTAAAAGAGCGTTGAAAAAATCGTAAACCTGAAATTAGAAGAAAACCTTTTTTTAAAAACTTTTTTTAAAATGGAGATGGATAAAGGAGAAGAAAAAGATCTTTCCGAAAAAAAAATTAAGTATTAAAGGAGTTAGCGCTGCGTCAATTGTTTCTCTGGCCTGTTTCGATATTTATTAGGGTGGCTTTTATTTTAGGAATTTTTAAATTTTTAACGAACGCACCCTTTGATTTTTTTATGGTAACCGAAAGAAGATTGCCTGAATTTTTTCAGATTTTTTGGAGGTTATTTAGCTTTGTCCACGCGGGGATCTAAAAATTTAGCAAATCCCAAAAAGACCGGAAAACCAAAAAAAATTTTTTTATGTAAAAGTTAACTGTTTCCTATCCGGATTTTTATGCAGATCACGAAAATGCAGCTAGAAGTTTCATATCTCATACGGTTTTGAAGATAAGAGGCCAAATTAAGTCAAAAAACTTCAAAATATATACTGTAGTTATAATTATTTGAGATATTCTTCAAATTTTGGTCTTCTAGCACCGTAATCGTTTGACATAAATAAATTCTGACTTTATTTTTGTAATCTGCATAAAAATTTGAATAGGAATCAATCAGGGCTGCAAATAATTCCGATTAGATTTTCATCGGAATCGGAATCGGAATCGAAATTGGAATTTTCTCTTTCAAAAGTAAATGGAATGGGAATCAAAATCCGTGCTTTTTTGAAGGAATCGGAATCGGAATCTCGTCTGAAAACAGTTCGGAGTCTTTGAAATTGGAATCGGCATTCGCATCCAAAAAAAATTTTTTTCAGTCAGATTGACTCAAAAAGCGCGAAAATAGCGTTACTATAGTTAATCGGAATCGGAATCGGAATCGGAATCGGAATCGGCATCGTCATCGGCATCGTTAAAATATTTTTTGGTTGGAATCGGAATCGGAATCTCAAATTTTTTTCGATTTTTCGAAATCAAAAGCGGAATCGGAATCGGAATCAGAATCGGAATCGGAATCGGAATCGGAATCTTACTCATAAAATAATAGTCAAGAATCTGCGGAATCGGAATTGAAATCGGAATCTTACTCATAAATAGTCAAAATTCTGCGGAATCGAATTCGGAATCAGAATCGGAATCGGAATCTTACTCATAAATAGTCCAAATTCTGCGGAATCGAAATCGAAATCGGAATCGGAATCGGAATTTTACTCATAAATAGTCAAGATTCTGCGGAATCGGAATCAAAATCGGAACCAGAATCAGAATTGGAATCGGAATCTTACTCATAAATAGTCAAGATTCTGCGGAATCGGAATCAGAATCGGAATCGGAATCTTACTCATAAATAGTCAAAATTCTGCGGAATCAGAATCGGAATCGGAATTGGAATTTTACTCATAAATAGTCAAGATTCTGCGGAATCGGAATCAAAATCGGAATCAGAATCAGAATTGGAATCAGAATCTTACTCATAAATAGTTATGATTCTGCGGAATCGGAATCGGAATCGGAATCGGAATCGGAATCGAAATCTTACTCATAAATAGTCAAGATTTTGCGAAATCGGAATCGGAATTTTGGAATCGGAATGGCTGCCCTGGAATCAACCATTTTTACATAGAAATAAAATTGATATTTCTGTCTTTACCGGAATTTTGAAATTTTTAAGTCTCTGTGGACACGGCTAAACGACCTTGGAAAAATCTGAGAAAACTTTCCTTCTTTTTAGAAGGCGAACCAGGGCTGAGGTTCCGGTTCCGGTTCCGATGCCGATTCCGAAGATTCTTTAACATTTTTCGGACCGATTCTGATTCCGATTCCGACTCGAGAACAAAAATTTTAAGTTTCTGATTCTGATTCTGATTCCAATTAGAAAATATTTCAGTGGTGCCGATTTCGATTCTGATTCCGATAGAAATCAGAAATGTACTAATCGTAAAAATTAGTGATTCGCACAAGACCAAGACTGTCTCGACAAGACTTTTAAACAAGACTTAGGCTCAAACTTTGTTTCTGGGCATTTAGCATTAAGCATCTCAAAATAAGTAAGTCTTGTATTGTCCAAGAAATATTGTTTTAAAACAAGAAATATTGTACAAGAATCAAAACAAGACTCGCTCGGTTTTGCAATATTCAAGGTAATACACATCCAGAAACGAAATTTCAGTCGAGTCTTGTACAATATCTTGTGCGCATCACTAGTAAAAATCGCCAGATTCCGATTCCGATTCCTTCTAACTTTTGAACCGATCGATTCCGATAGTGATTCCGATTCCATTTAAAATCCTATCGGCACCGCAGCCTTGAGGTGAACACTCAGAAAAAAAAAATGACTAACGCGACAGCAAAAATGCCCAGGTACAAATCCTTTTTTTTTTTAAATCATCCGAAAACAGTAAAAATATCTTGTCAAAAAACAACATGCCCGTTCCTGCTAAGAATTTTTGCTTTGCTACGAAACCTTCAGATTTTGTAGCAAGACAAAACTTGTTCAAAACATTTCCTTTTCCTGAGTAAAAACCAAACGCCGTTTTTTTTTTTGGACACCCTTGACGAAAACCATGCGGAATTTGATTTGAAAAAATTATGCAAAAGCGAGATCCCAAACGAGAAACACATCCAAATGAACTATAGATGTAATTTGTCATTTAAAATTGTCTTTTCTTATTTTGTTCTCGTTTTCGCTTTCTTTTTTTTTTTTTTTAAAAAAAAGTTAAAGTGAAAAAGAAAAAAAATCGCTGTCTCCGTTCTAATTTGCTCGAGGAAACTAATTTCCACTATTTGCTTTTTTTTTTTTTTCTCTCCCCTCGATTAACCTACCTTAACTTGGTTTTGTTCTCCTTGGTATTCTATGCTTTGGAATATAGTCCATGTGTACCGTCTTCTGATTTCCATTCTAGCGAGGTAACTTCTATACCATTGTTGTATTAGAATTGCAGCTTTGATTGCTGAAATGAAAAAAATAAAAAAATCAGACTGGGATATGGGGGGCATATCCGACGGATATGCCCGTACGGATATGACGGATATTATCCGTAAGTAGGACTATATGTCTTTGGGGTATAATGTCCTAATGTTGCTAAATTTACACAATGAAACGATTTAAAAATTGTAAGGCATTTCGTTTTTGGTCAAAAAATTCGAATTTTTTGATAAAATAAGATTTTTTTTTCGTGGCACGAAAAAAATTTTAAATTTTTGATAAAAAAGGTCAAAAGTTGAAAAAAACTAGTCAAAATTTTAATTAAAGTCTTCAAAGTTAAAATTTTAATATTGAAAATTGCTTTAGATCATATTCTTGGCTAAAGGAAAAAGGACAAAATTTTTAAAAAAAGTTGAAAAAATTACAAGATATTTTTAAGTCAGTGCTTTTGTTCATGTCGCCTAATTTTAAAATTAAATTTTAACCTTTTCTGGTAAATTTTTTGGAAGTAAATTTTATGGAAAATTTCTTGTAAATTTTTTAGCAAATACCTAGCCTATCTTGTATTTTTTGGAATCAAATTTAAAGAAAATTTCTTTTAAATTTTTCAGAAAATTCCTCTAAAATTCTTGTAAATTTTTTAGGGTGCAAATTCACTATGGAATGTTGGATCAACATGTTGGTACAACATTCCCTTTGGCATTCCCTTGTTGTACCAACATGTTGGTCCAACATTCCATAGTGAATTGACACCCTTAGAAGTAAATTTTTTAGAAAATTTCTTGGGGTGCAAATTCACTATGGAATGTCGGACCAACATGTACCAACATGTTGTACCAACTTGTTGGACCAACATGTTTGACGAACGAACGAATCGACTATTGCAGAATTTACTCCTACGCTGAATTTAGTGTGGAATGTTGGTCCAACTTGTTGTACCAACATGTTGTACCAACTTGTTGGCCAAGAATTGAATTTCGGCGTAGAAGTAATTTCTGCAATAGTCGATTCTTTCGCTTGCCAAACATATTGGTGCAAGTCGGTACAACATGTCCGCCCAACTTGTTGTACCAACATGTTGATCCAACATTTCATAGTGAATTTGCACCCTTGTAAATTTTACTTTAAAAAAACAGCGAAAATTAAAAAAAAAAGTTAAATAATTTACAAGACATGTTTTTAAGTCCTCGCTTTCCTTCATGTTGCCTAATTTTGCTATTAAAAAAGGCCAAAAGTTTGAAAGAAATAGTCATATGATATTATTTCAAATTTTCAAAGTTTAAATTTTAATATTAAAATACGTCAATAATTAAATATTAATTTTTGGTGCGAACAGACCTACACCCGGACAGACACACCCACAGACAGATTTGCCGAGGACCGAGCCCCAAAACGTGTCCTACGTCAAAAAATAAAAAAATGAAACGTGTTAATATTTATAAGGATGGGATCGTAATTGCAGAAACAACTTGCACGAAAGAGGAAAAAAAAAAAAAAAAGCTTGCGAGCGACGGATTAACATTTTTTTTGTTATCGATTATCAAAAAAAAGTGTAGTAATTTCAGAAAAAGCTTATTCGTTCCGATAAAATCGTAAGAGTCGTCGAAAATCGAAACGCTTTAATGAAAAACGGAGCGATGGGACGGTTCGAACCGGATATCCCTACGCAAATTCTCGCTCACTTCATCCTTTTTGTTTGTTATGTCGCTTCTGAGTCTTCCGCAGCTTTTTTTTTTTTTTTTTCGAAATGATGTCATTTTTAATGACAGTTATCGCGATTTTTTTTTTTTTTAAATCGAAAACATTATTTTTAATAGGGCTAGTTTATTGCCAAATTGTACTATTGTATTAACATGAGTTGAATTGTGGAGGGAAAAAAGATTTCTTTTTTTTTTTTCCTTTTTTTTTGACCGATATCTATTAAAAACTAAAACAATTTTGGTTGTTTGCCAGATTGGAGATTCGGAGTGTTTGTATCATTTTGTGAAAAATTTTATCAGTTAAATAACTTTTGAGCCGCAGAATTTTTGTTTCACTTCCGGTTGAATCTTTGCCTTAGCTATGAGATTAAAAAGGTTTTAAGTCAGGGCTGCAATTCCGATTGATTTTTATTCGGAATCGGAATCGAAATCGGAATCTGCTATTTCAAAAGTAATTGGAATCGAAATCGGAATCCGTGCTTTTTTTTGAAGAAATAGGAATCGGAATATGGAAAAAAAAACTATTTGATTTTACTTGTACATTTGCTCTAAAGGTTCTAGTTCCTTTACATAACCGGCCGGTCAGCCGGGCGGTGAAAATTTTTTAACAATAAAAAAAGTTGATTTTTTTTTTTTTTTTTTTTTTATTATTATTATTTATTTCGTATTTTGTACATGAAAATGAGATCGGATCGCACCGAAACCGTGCCAAAACGTTTTGTCATGTTTAAAAGGTAAAGATTCGTTATTGAAAATGTATGAAAAAGTCTTTATGGTGCCTAAATTTGATATATTTTTTTAATGTTTTCGAAATAAAAAAATAAGACGCCATTTTTCTTTTTGTTGTTGAAATAGTTTGCGGTTTCACCGCTAGAGCGCTGCACTTGTCTCTCGGTAATAAACATTTTTTCCCAACTCATGATGAAAAATAGGATTTTAACTGACTAACTTTTGCGGTCAAAGTACGTCTTTTCCCCACGTAAAATTTCGTCCCGTTGAGATATTATGAGTATATTTAAACGGCTGTTCAGTTTGAGATAAAGATGTTCTTTGCCTATAAGGTTGACATAGGCGAAACACGAATTTTAACGAAAGTTTCTGTGAAAAAAAAAAAAAAAAAAAAGAAATCTGCTACTACGATCTGTAAAACGAATCGTAACTTCAATATGTTCCATAAGCGAAACACGAGATTTGATGCGAAAACGACTATGCGTGCGAGGAGTTGTTTTTGTTTTTTTTAAGATTATGTTCACTATGTGCAATATTGATGAAAAAAAAAGAACGTTAAATAACTTAAAACTCCAAATAGTTAATTAAATCGGAAAAAGATTAAAAAAGAACAATATAAATTTTATCTTTAATATTATCCAAAACTTTTCATTCTTTAACAACGTACACATGACTTTTTTTTTCTGTCAACTCCGCACTTGTGGAGGGGGAAATCTTCACTCCAACTTTATATCAATTCATTTAAGCCTCACCCGCATTAAAACGACACCAAGAACTTTTTTTTTTTTACACATTTTTCAAAGGTTTTCTGCCGTTTCCCATCCTAAATTTTTCAAAAAATCCCGTGGTTTTCATCACTCGTTGGGAAAAATAGCTACCCCTAAGGGTTAGGCAAACGGAGTTGTTTTCCAAACGGGGTGGGCGTTAGCCACACTCGAGGCTCGCTTCGCTCGCCTCTCGTGTGGCAAAAGCGCCCACCCCGTTTGGAAAACAACTCCTTTGCCTAACCCTTGGGATAATATCTATTTTTTTTTTGCGAAAACAATTAAATATTATCAAATATAAGAACTATTAACTGTTGTTCATGCATTTAATATCATGGAAATTTATCTCTGAACATAACAAAATGTTTTGGGTACGGTTTCGGTGCAGTTAGACCCCATTTTCATGTATAAAATATTGGATTGAAAAAAAAATTTTTTAACATTTTTTTTATCGTTAAAATGTGTACACCGCCCGGCTAACCGGCCGGTTATGTAAACGAACTAGAACCTTAAGTTTAAAAAAAAAAAAAAACCTTTGCAAAATTTAAGTTTTGAAGAATTTCAGATTTTTTAAAATGTTTATAATAATAATAATTTTTTATAACAGAAATTAGGGGGAGGGGGTAACCGAAATCTAACGTAATTTAAGGGGGGGTGTTCCCGAAGTGCTAACTTTTGCCGAATCGGGGGGGAGGGGATCAAAATGGCCAAAATAATGCTAACATAATTTATGGAAGAGTAGGGTAGCTCATTTTAAGTCAAGTTTTCAATTTTCGCTCCCTGCGCAAAAAATCCTTCATTTATTGTATGTAAAAAGAAGGCTAAATTTTTTTTAGGTCAAAACAAAAATTTTTGGTCCAGGCCCAGGGGTTTGAAGCTTTTAGGGCCAAAATGGTATTTAATATGGATTTTCACTTAATTTTTAATATTTAAATAAAAAAAAAAAATTTTATTCAAAATTCCCAAAAATTTGAAATTTTAATTTTTTATTATGGAGAACTTATCAAGTTTTGTTAATTTGGGTACTTCCATGCGTTAAAAATTCACTTTTTGGCTTTAAAAATGCAATTTTAAAAAAAAGAGCCGAAAATAAGGAAAAATGGGAATGGGATTAATATAGGGTAAAAAATGTTTGGCATCGAATGTACATTTGGGACATTATTTCTACATATTTTGAGCACATTTTGGCTATTTTCGAATTTTCAAAATTTTCTGTCCTCACCCTGTCCGGTTTTTCTACTATAGCCCTGCCTGGGCGGCGAACGGGTCAATATTTTCGAACCTAATTTTTTTTAGGAAGCTCAAAACATACCTAACATATCCTATAAAAGACAATTTTTTATATTAAGGGTGCAAATTGACTACGGAATGTTGGACCTACATGTTGGCACAACAACTTGAACCAACATGTTGTACCAACTTGTTGGACCAACGTTCCACACTAATTTCGGCGTAGGAATAAATTATGCAATAGGGTGCAAATTCACTACGGAATGTTGGACCAACATGTTGGTACAACAAGTTGGTACAGCATGTTGGTCCAACATTCCATAGTGAGTTTGCATCCTTAACGATGTTAATTGGGCGAATTTTTGAAATTTGTCCATATTAAATACCGTTTTGGCCCTAAAAACTTCAAACCCCTGGGCCTGGGCCCAAAAAATTTTTATCGACCTGAAAAAAATTCAGGCTTTTTTTAACATACAAATGAATGATTTTTTGCCCAGGGAGCGAAAATAAAAAATTTGGCCTTTAAAATGAGCCACCATATTGGAAGAGTATGATGATTCGAACATGATGTTCAATGAAAAATTAATTTTTTGATAGAGGTATCCAATTCCATTAATTTCGTTATTTAAAAGGCATATCGAACTTTTTTTTTTTTTTTGGTATCCACTTGGGAAAATTAATTTTGAAAACTGGACAAAGCACATGGTTGCTTAAAAAAAAAAAAATTATTCAGTACTCGTATAAACCAGTTAATTCTAGAATCTAATTGAATGCGACCCGGCGGATTATAATAATTCTCAAGTGGGGACAGGAGCCTCGAAATAATGAAGACTCTAAAAATAGTAAATTTTTTCCTCCTTTGTTTTTTTTATTTTTCAACTTATTCTAAGGTAAGGGTAGGGAAGTGCGACCGGGTTCTAGAAAAAATTGATTTTGACCTTTATTAGTTCTTTATAGGAAGAGAATCAAGCCAAGTTTTTTATTACAATATACTGCTCCTTTATTAAGCTTTAATGTGCATTAGCCTCAAATTTGAAAAACGGCGCGATTTAGAGTTCCACCATATTTTTCTGACTGCCGACGTATAATATTTCAAACCTCCATTTTTTGAAAAGTGCGACCGTTCTTATTTTTTTTTAAAAAATGAATTCTCCAAAGCAAAAGTTATTTGTTTATAAAAGATCGATGAATTTTCTTTCAAAAATTGCTGAACACCGTTAAAAACAAATAATCCTTGTTTATTAAAACTACAATTAAATAATTATTATTAGTGGCACTCCGAATTGCATATGTAAATAAAAACAAGATGGTTTCCTTTGTCAAAGGAATTAAAGAAGTCGTCTGCTAGTCGCACTTTCCGAAAATATTATTTTTGCCAAAAAAGTGCGACCTATTAAGGTTTATCAAATAGGAAGTCGAGTAAAAAATTCTTGATAGCATAAAAAAATAATGCAAGGTATTGACAATCGAATGGAGCATATTTCATAAAATAAGCCAATGTTTACATAAAATTAAATCAAATTGAAAATGAGGCAGTCTAACTTTCCGACGAATATGAATTTTTGCTTTTGTAAAATTATTTTTTTTTATTCAAAAATGGACGACAACAATACATTTCTTTGATCATAATAGGTTCTGAAAACATTAAAAAATCGTCCCTTGAAATCTTTTTTTTAAGTATGGGATTTTTATCAGTTTTTATTAAACCGGTCGCACTTTTCAGACGGTCGCACTTCCCTACCCTTACCTTATTTAGGAAAAAAAAATCACTATCATCATCGTAGAGATATATCTCTTTTTTTTATTTTTTAAAATTTATTTTCATTTTATATTTTATAGGATTTGGAATCGTAGAACTTGAAAGAGAGAATGTATGTAAATGAGATTTGCGAGATTCGAAATAATTAAATTATCAAAGAAGGAAGAGAGAGGAGCATGAAAATCAAAACCAACAGGGAGCAACCGAGCTTTTCGTCTACTTATGCCAGGTAAATGGACATTTTATTAATTATTTGCGAAAAGTTTTAAATTATTAATGGAATTCTGTTATATCGAAAATCATTTGCATTATGGAAATAGATCTTATACCCCAATTTTGCCAATGCGTGTGACTCCGAAAATAAATTACTTCCATAAACTAATAATAGTAACTACAATAATAATAATTTTAAGGAATCATGCAAATTCAAAACTTACAAGAAAATAAATTCAACTTCCTTATTTATTTATTTATTATTTTTTTTTTTTTTCGAGTAAAAGCTCTCAAGCAAGATCCGTTCGATATGCATTTAAACGGAGAAAGATGGAAGCAGTCGATATTTATCAAAACAAAAGAAGGGGAAATTCCATTGTTTAAATTTCATAACAAAAAGTTGTGTTTTCCATTATTTTGAAAACATTTGCTCGCGAAAACTTTATAATTATCATGATAATTTTAAGATGTGTTTTTGCTAGAATTTTCTAGTCTTGCGCATCCGCCCTTACGGATTTGTTAGATGATAATTGTCACCTGGGGTTTCCCACGGTTCGGAAACGGAAAGTCCATATGGATTACAATCCGGCCCTTGACTCCCCACGCGAAAATTTTCTTAAGTTATCACTCTCGAGCCTCCCCGAAGTCGTTTTAATTTTGAGCGACATTGCAATGCCATGACAGAAAAGAAAGAAAAGAAAACGTAATTTCTTCGGTTGTGAATTCACTAGCATACAATTAACGGAAATATCACTTAAGGCGACGCAGGAGTGATTCATTTTTTTGAACACCCTATACTTCGAAATATGCAAATATTATCCTTTTGGTGCTAAATATCAAAATTCCGCTTCCGAGCAACAATATATATCAATATTAGGCACCTTGAGGAAAAATTCCATACCTGACCATACAGTACTTTTTTGGGAAACCTTAATCTACTATAAATTCCCGGGAATTTATCCTAAATCAAAGTTTCCCGAAAAAGTACTGAATGGTCAGGTATAGAATTTTTCCTGAAGGTGCATAAGATTGATAAAAATTGTTGCTCGGAAACGGAATTTTGATATCTGGCTCCAAAACAATAATATTAGCGTTTTTCGAAGTATAGGGTGTTCAAAAAAATGAATCACTCCTGCGTCACCTTAATAAGTCAAGGAAGGGGTCAAAAATGGCTAAAATAATGCCAACGTGGTTTATGGACGACCCTCATATGCAGTATGCACTTTAGGATGGCTCATTTTGAAGGTCTATTTTTTAATCTTCGCTCCCTGGGCAAAAAATCATTCATTTATATGTAAAAAAAGCCTGAATTTTTTTTAGGTCGAAAAAACGTTTTTTGGCCCAGGCCCAGGGGTTTGAAGTTTTTAGGGCCGAAATTGGACTTAATTTAAACGAATTTCAAAAATTCGCCAAATTAGCACCTTTTAATATAAAAAATTGTCCTTTATAGAGTATATTAGGTACATATCGAGCTTCCTAAAAAAATATTCAGTCCGAAAATATTGACCCGTTGGCCGCCCAGGCAGGGTTGTAGTAGAAAAACGGGGATGGCTGTAACAGGGTAAGGGCAGAAAATTTTGAAAATTCGAAAATAGCCAAAATGTGCCCAAAATATGTAGAAACAATGTCCCAAATGTAATTTCGATGCCAAACATATTTTACCCTATGTTTACCCCATTTTTCCTTATTTTTGGCTCTATTTATCCTAAAAAAATTGCATTTTTAAAGTCAAAAAGTGAATTTCCAACGCATTTAATTACCCAAATTAATAAAACTTGATAAGTTCTCCAAAACAAAAAATTGAAATTTCAAAATTTTGGGAATATTTAATTTCTTTAAAAAAACTGATTAAAAATCAACTTATTAATATTGAAAATTGAGTAAAAATTTTTAAAAAAATTAAAAATGCCCAAAAATTTGAAATTTCAATTTTTTATTTTAAAACTATCCAGTTGTGTTAATTTTGGTAATTATATGCGTTGGAAATTCACTTTTTGGCTTTAAAAATGCAACTTGTTTAGGGTAAATAGACCCAAAAATAAGGAAAAATGGGGTTAACATAGGGTAAAATATGTTTGGCATCGAAATTACATTTGGAACATTGTTTCTACATATTTTGGGCACATTTTGGCTATTTTCGAATTTTCAAAATTTTCTGCCCTTACCCTGTTACAGCCATCCCCGTTTTTCTACTACAACCCTGCCTGGGTGGCCAACGGGTCAATATTTTCGGACTGAATATTTTTTTAGGAAGCTCAATACGTACCTAATATACCCTATAAAGGACAATTTTTTATATTAAAAGATGTTAATTGAGCGAATTTTTAAAATTCGTCCAAATTAAGCACCACTTCGGCCCTAAAAACTTCAAACCCCTGGGCCTGGGTCAAAAAATTTTTTTTCGACCTAAAAAAAATTCAGGCTTCTTTTTACACATAAATGAATGATTTTTTGCCCAGGGAGCGAAAATTAAAAAATTGACCTTCAAAATGAGCCACGTGGTTTATGGACGACTCTCATATGCGGTATGTATTTAAAATCTAACATCAATCGCGGCCCTGATTTTTATTTTCTTCCTATATTTTTTTTCGTCCTGTAAGCGGTACCGTGCTTCAAACATGTAAAAAAAAAAAAAAAAAAAATGCGAAATGACAAATCTTGATTTACTTACTTCTTTCTACTTTCAGCATGGAGTTGTCTGTCTTCATTTCCTTCCTGAAACCCTTGAAGATATTCCTTGGAGAGAATATCGAAAAGAGACTAGTCCTGTCTTTTTTCAATTTCTTATCACAATCGCTTTTTTCGTCACTCATTTTCCCCACTTCACTACTGTCACCCATGTTTGACATCGAGGACGTATAGTCGGAACTCAGGCTGCTGTTTTCCGTTACTTTCCCCGTGCAGGCGCAAAATTTTCTAGTTCCACCGCAGCTCAACATGCTTTTCATTTTTGGATTTTGGCACTTTTACCTCTCTCTCTCTCTCTCCTTCTAACAATAATAATGTTCCTTCCGCATTTCATTTGAAGTGAGCTTTCCTTTTTATAACTGGAATGAATTTGAATATCTCCAAACGAAATCGTTGCTTGCTCATTTTTATTTTTTCTCCGATTTTCACCTGGGAACAAAAGTAAAAATTCAAAAAAGGTTATTATTCACGAAAAAATGGTTGCTAGATTTTTTTTTTTTTTCAACAGTAAAGCAAAGCAAGCATCCTTCATTTTTACTTTTTTTAAATGAAAAAATACGCACGATTTGGTTAATAGAAAATAAAAAAAAAAGAAAATTCAGCGAAAATTTGCAAACGGTGGAAACCTTTTTTTCAAACGGGAAAAAAGAAAGAGATAAAAGGGATAGGATGAGGAAAAAAAAATTATATAACCGTAAAATTTTCATGTTCTGTTTTTGTGGAGAATATTTCAAAATTTAGTGAAGGGATTATCCATATTATTTTTCCTACCGTTTCCGAAGACTACCGCTCACCTCCCTGTTATCATTAATTATTTAGCTTGGAAAGGTGCCATTGTCGAGGTTTATATCAAACATATTGCCGAGGCAGAAATGAAATATAACCATCATTCCTTTTTTTTTTTTTTTTATCCCTTTTAAAGCAGATAACAGGTCGGCGCACAGTATGGTTCTGCCTGTTTTGCGACGGTAATAAATGGCGAATAATCAGGCATTTCGCTGATTAATTAGGTCATACTTTAATTGACTTGGTGTAACGGTGTACGTTAGGGTGGTTCTTATTTTGCGAATAGAAGTTTGCAGAGCCTAAAATTGTGTGTAGTAGCACACACTTTGTGTAGTTAGAAATCTAAAGTGTGTAGTATCAATTTGACAAAATGTGAAGTACAATTTTAGCATATTTATATTATTCGCAAAAACTGTTTAGTAAAATTAGTCTTTAAAAATTTTATTTTTCTAAGCACATGAATATAGACTGGTAGTAGATATAATTTTCCAAATTTTGAAGCTTTTGTTATTTCCCTTTGCTTTTTTTTTTGTAAATTTAAAAAGACAAAAATACTTTTTGCTTTTTCTTAAATGGGGGGGGGGGGGGGGGGGGGGGGGGGGGTAATTTAATGATGGAATATTATTATTTGAAAAATGTGTAGTAGCTTTTTGAAATAATTTTAGGCTCTGGAAGTTTGGATTTTCAGAGGTGCCATCCTGTAATTTTTTTTATTTGTATGAGATAAGTTTGCCTTAATTTTTTCACATTTTTAACTCGACGGGAAGGTGTGCCTCTTCGAGCTTTTAGTTCGGGAAAATCCCATAAGAACAAAAAAATTATAATTTAAAAAAATATATATCAGTTTTCCATAGGGAATTTTGCGTAGATTTAGAATCTGAAAACAGATTTTTGTGTTTCCAAGAAAAAGTGCGTTAAGTCGTGCCTCCATTAGCGATTTATCCGATGATCGGATTATCCGACCACCGGAAGTACTGTACTTTCGAACACTAGAAAAAAACTCGGAACTTTAATGGAGACAGACTTTTATAAAATTTTATAACTCTATAACGTTTATAAAATTTTAGTTATAAAATTTTATATATAAATTTTAGTTATAAATTTTAGTTATTATAGTTATAAATTTTATAATCGGCCAAATTTGGCCGATTATAAAATTTTATAATTATTTATAAATTTTTATAATTAAAATTTTTAACTGAGCAATATATTAATTTTATGCTTGAATTGCACTACATTCAACATATGTGGACTTTATAAACTCTTTTTTCAACATTTTTCATGAGAAAAAAAAAAGGGGGGGGGGGAAAATTACAATTTTTTGGATTAGAACCCAAGCCTTGTGATCGACTTACCAGCCGCCTTTATCCAATGCACCACTTCTCAATTGATTTTTAAAAGCGGCAATATGGCTCTTAAGTTGCCAATTATTTTGACTTATAATATTTTCCAGATTTTTCCGAACTTTTGTTTATTTCTTGTATTTTTAATTTGACAAAGGCTCAAAAATAAAGAAAAACAGAAATAGAAAATTCGGGAAGCGTTAGAAGAAAATAAAAAAACTTACAAAAAAACTGAAAATAATTTTGGTTATAAAATTTTATAACGAAAGTCGTGTCTCCATTAGCGATTTATCCGATGATCGGATTATCCGACCACCGGAAGTACTGTACTTTCGAACGCTAGAAAAAAACTCGAACTTTAAAATAAAAATGGCGTATTCGTTATTTTGTTTTTATTTTTTGCGTGCGGGATATTAAAGAAAGAGATTTATTGTTCCAAATCTGAAGATTCTACGCAAAAAATATCCCGCACGCAAAAAACATAAACAAAATACCGAATACGCCATTTTTATTTTAAAGTTCGAGTTTTTTTCTAGCGTTCGAAAGTACAGTACTTCCGGTGGTCGGATAATCCGATCATCGGATAAATCGCTAATGGAGACACGACTGAAGTTTAAGTTTTTAATAAATCAATTTTATAACACACTTTTTCTTGGGTCTGGTTCGGTTTATGAGATGGGAGCCAAAAAGCAATGAAAACTGTGGACTTAAGGCGTCTTGTCACTTTTCTAAATTTTTGTTAAAAAAAAAAAAAAAAGAAAGAAAAAGAAGAAAAAGAAAAAGAAAAAGAAAGAAAAAAAGAAAAGAAAAAAAAATATTGTGTTTATGGGCTTTTTTGGAACTAAAAGCTCGATGAGGCACTCTTTCCCGTCGAGTAAAAAGTTTAAAAAAATTCAGGGAAACTTACCTCATACAAATAAATAAAATTATGGGAGGGGGGACAGTCCTCGATCTAAATTTTTAGGAACTAGTTTAAAAATCAACCGCCTCTATTAATTTCTTAATTAAAATGTTTAAAGGAAACTTTTTTTCTTTCGGAGAAAATTCTAAGAAGGTAATATTTTTTACAAAGATATCATTGAAGTATATCTGTAAAAAAAAGAAAGGAAAGGAGCAAGACAATTATTAGTGCGCGAAATAATTGCTTGGAAAATTTTTTAAAGAAAAGACTCTTTGAAAGTGTCTGGGGAAAAATATCGAAGAAGCCCATAAAAAAAAAAAAAAAAAAAGGTTTCTCTCGTTATTTTTCCATTCGATTTCCTGTTTCATTTTATTTATATATTAATTTTTTATTCCCTTCGGTATATAATGTCCCATGAATATCTGAGTGAAAATTTACGATAAGATATGTTATCGAACATATTTTTGAGCCTTTGAAATGTTTTCGATAGTCTAGGTAGAATTCAAATTTTTCTTTAGGCATTCTTCCTGAAAAAGTAAACTTTTTTACATTCGGACCTCCTTAAATTTCCGAAAGGGTCCGTTCAAGTACAACGTAAGCACTTTGAAAGGGGAGGGAAGGGGATGGAGGGGGATGATGGTCTGTAAAAATCTGATTTTCGTTTATAAGGGCGGAAAAAGAAATGGGTTAATAAACTTTCTGGTAAGCGGAAAATAATCAATTTTGAGGGGGGAATCTAGCGCAAATTGTCTATTGGCCTTTTAAAAATTTAAAACCTTTATTTAGCCTTTATGTTGAAAATGGAGCTTTAAGACCTTACTTAGCCTTTATTTCGAGATTCGGGTGTTTTAACTAATCCAAAAACTTGAATCTGATATCACGATGATGATGATGATGAGAATTGAATTATTTTCTACTTTTTGTAAAAAAGGATGGCCATCCTAGAATTTTGTTTTTATTTGACTCTGTCGATCGATTTTCATGTAAGAACATTTTTCTTAACCGGCTTTACTTGAGAGGTAGGAATATAATTTACAAAAAAAAAAAAAAAAAAAAAAAAAATTTCAAAACCTTTATTTTTGTTAAAAATAGACCTTTAAAACCTTTAAAAAGTTTGTATTCGAAAATCGACTTTATGTTTTGTGAATTTTATTCTCTTGGAATTTTTTTTCCGTGTACTCAAACCGCTTTAGCTCAAGTGTACGTTACTCCCGATTTTTGAATTTCCAAGTTCTCTTTTAGCAGCGTAAGATCGTCTGTATGACTTTTTGAATATAATTACGTATTTTCTAATCTTTAACAAAATTGCTTTTAGGTGCGTTTTGGTTATTACCTCACCGGAAAAATTCAATATCTTCATGGTCGCATTTACCACTGGACTTTTGAGTGGACTTCAATATTCCAATGTAAGTATTAATAATTCTGTACCTCAGTGCAGAACTACACCAAGTCCATTCAAAGATTGCAACTTCTTATTTCAAACCCGACTTTACAAAAGGTATACAGGCTCAACTGTTGGCAGTGCTGATTTTACGCCTTCTGCTAGCAAGTTTATGTTGTTAACAAAGCAGAAAAGAACTCGCAGAAGACATTAATATGAGTTGGCAACGCTTGTATATGCTTTGTAAAGTCGGGTTTGAAATAAGAAGTTGCAATCCTTGAATGGACTTGGTGTAGTTCTGCACTGAGGTACAGAATTATAAGGCATGAAAATGTCACCATTAAGGGGTGCCCCAGGGGGCCGAAAATTTTCAAAAGAACCAAAAATTTTTTTTGGCATAAAAAGACCATCGATTCCAATCGGAAATTTTGCGTGGATTACGAATTTGAAGTCCAAAATTATTTTTGGTGCACAGTTTTTGAACCACATGCCGGATTCCAAAATTTTGAAAATCTTATTATGGCTTTCTGTCTGTGGCTCAAAAACCGTGCACCAAAACTAATTTTCGATTTCAAACTCGTAATCTGCGCAAAATTTCCGATAGGAAACGACGGTCTTTTATGCAAAAAAAAAAAAATCATTTTTGATCCTCAAATGGGCTTTTTGAAAATTTCAAGGCCATTGCGGCTCCTCAAAATGTCGTTTAAAAAATCTGAAAAAAATTAGGGTTAATAGTATTATAAAAAGGTATCGATTCCCATATCAGCCGTTTTCAAATTCAAAAATTCGCGTTTTTCTACCCGCCCTACCATAACAAGGTTTGCAGAGCTTTTAAATCCGGCCTATAGCTCAAAAAACGATGCACAAAACCAAATTCTGGACTTCAAATTCGTAATCTACGCAAAATTTCAGATAGGTATCGATGGTCTTGTATGCTAAAAATAATTTTTATTTTTGAAAATGGCTGATGACATCAACGATCGGCCTCAAATTTTTTGTGGAACAATCTTATAGGCATCGGAACAAAATCAGTTCGTCACAAAAATTTAAAAGTCGGTTTTAAAAAACCGCCCTAATGTATAATGGATTTTCTTCTTTGCGTCGTCAAAGAAATTGTTAAATGGTCATGGTCAATACGCCAATCAGCAATTCCTAAAGTATCATGTGGAAAGTAGTATTGTACATTGAGTCGAAATTAGAGTTCAACAACACATAAAAGGCTTATTAGGTTAAAATATAAAAGAAAGGGACAAAAGTGAAAAGCTAAAAACATAAAAACTTGTTACCAAAGTTAAAAGGCCAGTCCCAAAAGACCGAGTCGAATTTTCTAATAACACGAAACATTTTCCCAACTGCAAACTTTTCTTTTGCTTCACTTCCGTATTTCAGTAAAATTGTTTTATTGTGGGGAAAAAAAAAATGATTAAGATTTCTTTTTTTATACATTCAGGCCCATTAAATTAAATCTTCTTGTTTTTTTTTTTTTTCAAAAATAAATAAACAAAAAATGATTTTCTCCTCGTATTCCACGCTCAGGATTTTTCAACTGTCACGATAATCTCTATATTATCCTATACAATGGAATATGGTCTCGCCTTTCTTGTTTTCTCTCATAAAATTTTATAACACTTTCGGTATTCATTTTTTTTTTTTTTTTTTTTTTTAGTAATCTCATTACGCATGAAAAGTAGAACACGCCCATTGGCCAACTGACATTGAACTTTTAAAAGAAAAACCAGCACTTGAATCTGACGCCTTATAAATTCGCGTATATGCAACACACGGACACGTTTTCATTATCGATTTCAGGTTGCTTTTTTTTTTCGTTTTTTCTTTCTTTCTTGAAAGCTTTTCACCCTTTATCTTATGTAACCCTCTCAAATTTCCCAGTTTGTTTTAGAGAATATGCATTCGACCGAAACGTTTTTCGAATTCCGAAAACTTTCATCAAAAGGGGAAGAACTTTCCACTTTTAATGATTGGATTTTTGCTTTTTATAATTCCCAAGAGAGAAAGATGCTATATTTTTTTTTTTTTTTTTTTTTTTTCGAAAACACAACAAATTAAAGATTAAAGCCTGTTGATAATATTTGGTGAATTATTAAACTTTTCACGAATGAGAATGACCCATTGTTTCCCGGAGTGCAATTAAAAGTATGCTGTTGACACAAATGTCAGATGTACTGCAGCCTCAAAAGCTTTATTCTTGTTTTTTTTGGGTGGGAAGGAGAAGGGGGAGGGTGTTCAAAAGCTCATTAATATTACGAGAAAAGCAAAATTCTAACGTTAGTTCCGGTTTTGTCTGCATTTGGTCGTTGTCTTTTTTTTTTTTTTTTCGTCTCCTTTATTCTTCAAAGATAGTACCGTAAATCAATGGATTCTTTATTAAAACTCAATTTTGAAAAATAATATAAAAAATAAAAAATGGCAAAATAAAAAATAAAAAAACTTCAGCTCGTCATTTTGGTTTGATTGAATTAGTGGAGCAGACAGTAAAGTCTGGCTCAAAGCCAGACGGTTTTTTTGTGTTCATTTTTTTTTTCGAATAAGAAAATTCTATCCATTCATTTTTTTTCCAAAAAAAAAAACATTTCATAATCCTTTTTTTATTACGGTACAGTTCTTCCTCATTGATCCTATAGAATAAAAAAATCGAACAAAGCTCTTTGAGATTTCGGTTCAATCAAAGTACCTTACAACCTTTGTTAAGCATACGTAGGTTTTCTCAATTAATTAAGCCGCTTTCCCTTTGTTTTCCCCGGCATGTCGGTTTTGTGAAGCATTTTCCAGCGTATAAAAAAAAAAAGTCTGAAATCTTTGACCTTGTTAACTAAGTTATGATTAATTACTGAAACTAGAAATTAATTCCCGGCGAAATCAACGCCACGCTGTCGCTACCGGAACAGCGCCATCCAGCTTTATAGCGGAAACATCCGTAAATAACCTTTTGCCATTCCACACATAAATTTTTAGGGAAATCAATTGCCGTTCTGGAACGATGGCCATTGACAAAAATAAAAAATTACATCAAAAACTTTGTTATTCAATTTATTCGTCATTTCCAAGTCAATGATCCGGATAACGGAGATTGTGGCGGCGAAAAAGTGTTCTTTAGCCTTTTTTTTAATATACTTTTTTTTCACATTTTGATATAACCCTCCCCCGCCCCATGTGATTAAAATGAAAGGAAGGAGAAAGCAGAATAATCTGTAAAAGTAGATTCTCTTTTTTTTTTTGTAGCTTTCCTTTTTCATTTGAACTCGGCTTTAGCATATTTCAAATCAACCCAAAACCCAAGTTCATTTAAAATGCAATTTTCGAACGCGACAAGAAAAAAAAATATGACAATTTTTCTAATGGACTCGGAGCTTTAAGCATCACATCTCTTCCTTTCTGACTAACTATTTGTTGTTATTTATTTATTTATTTTTTTTTTTTTTTAATATTTTGCAAAAATGCAAAGCAGATTTGCTTTGCTTCACATTGAGAAAAAAAATGGCTAATGCAAAAGCAATATGTTTTAAAAACAAATGTTTACCAAATGTTTTGTCGACAAAAATGTTTTGTCCCAAATGTGTTGTCGACAAAATTTTTTTGTCCCAAAAGCGTTGTCGACAAAAAGGTTTTGTTCCAAGTGTTTTGTCGACAAAAACGTTTTGTCCCGAATGTTTTGCCATTTAACCATTTTGCCATTTAAATGTTTTGCCATTTGCTTTATCCCAAATATTTTGTCCTAAATGTTTTGTCGACAAAAATGTGTTGTCCCGAATGTTTAGTCGACAAAAACGTTTTGTACAAAATTTTTTGTTGACTAAAATGTTTCGACCAAGTCATTTGGGACAAAAAGTATTTTTTTTTAAATCATGCGAAAACAATAAAAAATGTCTTTTCAGGAAACAACCTATGTTGTCGACAAAAATGTTTTGTCCCGAATGTTTTGTTCTAAATGTTTTGTTGACAAAAATGTGTTGTCCCGAATGTTTAGTCGACAAAAATGTTTTGACCCAAGTTATTTGGGACAAAACGTATTTTTTTTAAATAGTGCGAAAACAATAAAAAATGTCTTGTCAAGAAACAATTTATGTTGTCGACAAAAATGTTTTGTTCCGAATGTTTTGCCGACAGAAATGTTTTATCCCAAATGTTTTGTCCTAAATGTTTTGTCCCAAATGTGTTGTCGACAAAAATGTTTTGTCCCGAATGTTTAGTCGACAAAAATGTTTTGTCGATTAAAATGTTTTGACCCAAGGCATTTGGAACAAAACTTTTTTTTTAAATAGTCCGAAAACAATAAAAAATATCTTGTCAAGAAACCACCTGTCTGCTGTCGTGAAGAATTTTTATTTTGGTACGAGACATTCCGGTTTTTTTGCAAGATAGAACTTGTTCAAAACTTCTTTTTATTTATTTTTATTTTATTTTATTTATTTTTTTTTTTTTTCGAGGGCTAAGCTCGATTTATTATTGATCTGCACTGACCTTGGTTTGAGGTTTAGTTAGTCATATTAGACAAGTCCTAAAATTCGTTGTCACGTCATTGAACCAACATTCTATTTTCCGTGACAAAAGAAGAGATATGAATTCCAGTTTGCATTTCCAGAAATGATAATTCATTACTATACTCACACATTGATTAAAATTAGTATAGTCCGGGAGGTTCGTCACGTTCCAAGCTTTTCTCATTATAGAAGCTCACGCGAGAAGAACTATCGCATGCTTTGACTACATGAAACTAGTGTGTCACTTAATTTTCTCCCAGAGATAAAACTCTATGGTTTACTTCCCCGACATGAAAATGGCTTAAGGTTTAGTTTATCCAAATGGAAAAAGTAAGCTTCGGGGGTTATAAATCCTTGAAGGTAATGATGTACAAAAATTCAGTGGGATGGAGATGAAAACGCAAGATCCGTTACATCTTTTCCTTAAGTAGACTTCTGAGGACGAATTTGTGCTACTTCGACCGCTCTCTTTGTTTTCGATTAATGATTCCATTAGCGGAGAGAATTCTCTGCGGTGTGGAAAGCCTTCGGAAAATATTTTGGAATCGTTCCAGATGAGCCAAGTGATTGACAAGTCTGTCGATGTGGAAAGTCTTGATTAAACTAGGATGCTACTTTTTCTGGCATTCCCGTTCGGTCATTATTCATTTGTATTCAGTGGTGAACGGCAGTGAAAAAAATTCGAACCATGTCCTAGACTTGAACTTAGACCGATTCGAAGTCGGAGACTACCTCACATTTATAAAATTTTTATTTATTCTCATTTTTTTTTTCTGGATCGAAATAAAATGCATCGAGGAAATGCACATAGATGTACAAACCTCAATTTCCTTGGAAAAAAGAAATATGCGGAATGAATATGAGGCACGACTTTAATTTAATAAGATTATAATAAACAGACGCCATATAGCGAGTGCAATTCAATTTTAACGACTCTCGTAAACGGGTTGTTTGCCGGCAGATTCATTTTATTAAAGATTACGTATAAGCAGACTGTGCGGAATCAAAATGAGGGTTTGATTCGATGAAACAGAGGAAATATGCTTGGACCGTCAACGACATCATCACAGACGATGCATGAGATAATTAAATAAAAATGAGCGAGAGAGAGAGGTCTGCAGGGTGGAAACGTTTTCCCCATAAAGTCTAACCAATAAACCAAACCATGTAAAGTGTGAAGACGGTCGATGAAGTGGAACTAAGCTGAATTTGATTTCCGACGACATACCGCAGTACTTATACGGAAAAGCTCTTTCAAAAAGGCTTTAACTTCTCAGAGAGAGAGAGACAGAGAGAGAGACTGAAAGCTAATAAAGAATTCCGCACCATGTCTCTATCCTTAATTTCGAAAGTAAAGCAACGATGAAACTATGATGGCCATTTTTTTTTCCTATCATGCCGTATTCCGGAATGATAATACGTGAAGCTACGTTAAACTTTTTCCGGGGGGGAGGAGGGGAAAAAAATTCAGGATGCAGGAAGTTGAAAGTAATCCGACCGAAAGAAACTTGCATTAGTGCAGATATGCCGCAGTTCATTAAATGTATTGTGCGGTATGAGAAGGTCCCTCCGGAACGGGATCCCATAAAAAAAAATAAAAAAAATGTTCACGAGCCATGCACGACCGTAAAAAAGTAAGAATAAAATTCAAAACGTACTAGCTGACACGGAAGAAAGAAGAAAATTTTTTTATTCTTTACGTTTTGGCTTTTTTTTTCTCGTATAACTATGTAAGTTAAAGAATGGAGCAAGGAAAAAAAATTTATATTTTATATATATATATAAAAAAAGAGCAATCAAGCATGTACACCCAAACTAAAAAACGAGATTGTAGTGATGAAAAATTCATCTGAAGAACAAGCCAGCAATAATAAATAAAAAAAAAGCTGTTGAAAAAAACCAGAATCGCGGTTCTTAACGCTGTTTTATGCCATGCGATCAATTATTAATCTCTTCTCTTTATTTCCTTTTTTTTTTAATGGTTTGTAAAATTAAAATAAAAAACGTCAATGAATGTCATTTCCAATATTTTTGCTTAATGAGGTATCAGTATTCAATCACTTTCGATTGTACATTCAGCATATATTTCCTCGGATTTTTGAAGTGTTGTTTGCGTAACAGCACTTTATTAACCTTCCATTTTTATTTTTTTTCAAAAAAAAAAAAAAAAAATCGTCACCCCATCGGGAAATGTTTTTGATGTATTTGTGAAAGCCATTGCAAATTAGTGACATTCACGATTTTGAAAAAGGAAAAATGAAAAAAAAAAAAAGCTTTTTAGATTAGAAAAAAAAAAAAAAACTTTGCATATAAATATGTTTTTCCCGTATATATTTGATAAATCCCAAATGACATTAAATGGAGGAACTTCTTTTCTTTTTTTTTTTTCATTTTACCTGCTGCTTGCGAAAAGAAAATTGTGTTTTATATATCAAATATTTTTCATCGGAAGTTGACGCGATTGAGTGAACAATGTTTACAAGTCAAAGAACTTCTTTCTCATTAAAAAGAAAAACCCAACATTTTTTTCTCTTTTCGCTTTCTATTCTATTTATCTTTTTTGTTCCCTACTTTTTCTAGGAGGGTGAGATCCGTCTTCGCGAATTGCATTTTAAACAAGGAAAATATTTGGCAGACCGAAAAAAAAAGCGTAACGGACGATTGCTTTTGCATTCATTTCTTTTTAGCGGATAAAAATAAAGGAGTATAATACGGACCCGTAGACCGTTTGAGCCGGAGGGAGGCTTAGCCCGCTTGAATGGGAAGCTTCACAGATAGCATTTTCAATTCATTGGACATCCTGCGGATTGTGCATTAGATATCCATAGGATATCCATAGGACGCTTTTTGGATCAGTGCGGACGTAAGTAAATCCAATGGACGTCCAATAAATATCCTCATGACGTCCTGAAGTCGTCCTCGGTACTGTATGAATTTTGCTATTTGGGTCTCTACAGGATTAAGAAAAGTTAAAAAAGAATCATGTTTTTAATAAATTTTGTTTTTGGTTAAAATAAAGAAATTTTGCTAGAGGAGACTGTGGTTGGATTCATTTAAAAATGTGAAAAGTCGGTAGAGGTGCCTATGTTGGTCATGAAAATGTATACAAAATGTACACATTTTCATGACCAACACAGGCACCTCTACCGAAAAGTCTAAATGCTCGTAAGCTTGAACAAAACGGTGGGTTGGATTTGAATTAAGTTCCAAGCATCAAAGAGGTGGTTTTCGACTAGTGATGGCGAATGGCGATAATTTTGAACATATCGATATTCCGATTATCGATATTTTAAAAATTTCGATAACGATATATCGAATATCGAAAAAAATCGATATTTTTTTCCTCGATATATCTCGAGGATATATCCCTCAAAATATCGATATATCGATATTTTGATATATTGATATTTCGATATATCGATAAATTATCGCCACTATTTTCGACCGTTTCACTGGCTGTTTTAATTATTTTTTCAATAATGAGGGGAATTGTAAGGAATTTTCATCATTAGAATTTTTAAAATTCGGTTATACGGAAGGGGGTAGAAGGATATTTCCTTACATTTTCTTCGTAAAATAATGTTCTAATTTTTTTTTT
Source organism: Liposcelis bostrychophila (assembly GCA_037577465.1). NCBI lineage: Eukaryota > Metazoa > Arthropoda > Insecta > Psocodea > Liposcelididae > Liposcelis > Liposcelis bostrychophila. The sequence goes on from CM075207.1 coordinate 16,071,770, forward strand.
ACACTATTTTCCAGTAGACCAATTTCATAGACCCCAAATTACAGAATATCCACATGCTTTGCTGTTTAAATAACTCGTGTCCTGTTTCCATTGGCCAATTAATCGAAGGATATACAATTAATTGTACCACCGGAAATGTTGTATATTTTTTGATTTTTTTCTTCTGCTACCATTTTTTTTATTGTTTTAATTATTTTTTCGGACACAAAAAATTATGAAAATGAAAAAAAAAAAAAAAAAAGTGGTAGCAGAAGAAAAAAGTCCAAAAAAATACTGCATTTCCGGTGATACAATTAATTATACCCTCCAATTAATTTTCCAATGGAGACAGAGCAGTAACATTTTTTGAATGTCTAATCTTGGTTTTTAGATAGCGAGCCTACCTAAATATTTTTGAAAAATTGTTTTGAATTTTTGAATATTTATTTTTCCGAATGTCTGAAATACAGGAACAGGATGTATTTTCTCATACCTTCTTTTTAAAACATTTTTTAAATAAGTCTGGATTCAGGATAATAAAAATAAAAGAATCGTTTTGAAGGGATTATGCATAATGAAAAATTCGAAAAAAGCAAAATAGAGTTATTGCTGTTCATTGTCCATCGGATACATTGGATAATTAATAACATGCGTAATTAACTAGAGCACCGGAACTGGTGTGCTATTGTGACTTTAGTCAGTATTTCTTGATTATGTCACAATATTTTCCGAGTTAATCATAACTATATTTTGTCTAAATATGACGTGATCTTTCTCATATCTGCCCAGAGAGAAGGGAATTAATAGCATATGAAAAAAAACAGAGTACGGTGCTCTATTTAATTACAGAATGCATTTGAATACATTAATTGAACAATTAATTTTTCTATAAAGACAGTAAATAAAAAACCAAAGTTCAGACATAAATCATGCCTTTCCTGGGCAAAACGTTTTACTTAAAAATATTAGGGATAGGGATTTATCAAACATTTAAAGGTGTTGAAAATTTTAGTTCAAAACATGTGCCGTCTCCATTAGACAATTAATTGGAGGGTACAATTACCGGAAATGCTATATATTTTTGGACTTTTTTCTTCTGCTACCTCTTTTTTTTATCTTCATTATTTTCAGTGTTCGAAAAAATAATCAAAACAATAAAAAAAAGTAATAGCAGAAGAAAAAAATCCAAAAATATACAGCATTTCCGGTGGTACAATTACCTTCAATTAATTGGCCAATGGAGACAATGTGATTTAAATACCAGATTATAGAATATTGTCGTTTCGAAAGAAATTTTTTTGGTTTAACACTTTAAAAAATTTTTAATCTTCTTTTCAAAACGTCCTTCGCCCCCCCTAGGCCCCCGTTCTGGCTACAGGGCTGCACGAATAACACGTTAAAAACCGAAATCACGAAAAGGATAATTTCACGAAAGCAATAAGCAGAAGTTTGTAATTTTTTTTTTGCTGTCGGTATAATTATTAGGGAGCATGGCATGATGTGCACTGTGAATTTGTACCCTGTTTTTTGTATTTTTTATTATCAATAACAATTAGAGCGACAGATAATAAATGTTTCGCTGCCTTCCACCGAATGTCTCGGAAGAAACGTTTTCATGGAAGTTGTAAAATTTCTTTTTTTTTTTTTTTATATTCTTTTTGTTTACGACATGAGATTTAAAAGATTGTAACGGTCATCCTCTGTATAACATGAGACACGGTTGGAAAAAATAGCCGACATCTATCACGTAGAGCTGCCGAGCAGATTTTCTAAAATTAAACTCATTTAAATTCAGAACATTTTTTTTATCTATTCTTTTTGATGTAGTATTGTATAAGCAGGACCGACAAGATCAGTGATTTGGGATCATTGCATGTGCTGGTCAGTTTTTTTTTTTCCTTCGTTCTTTGAATTTTGAAAAAAATAAAAAGGAGAAACTCTCTTTTCGTGTTGGAATTCAAACGTGTATGTTTCTCTGAAACTGAAATGATAAACGAGATAGCTTTTCCAACAGATACAGAATTCTCTACAATTTCAAAAGCGCTGGGGAGATGTTGGAACCTTAAATGTCTACACAATAGACCGTATAGAATGCGGGTGAGGGTGCGATAAGGTCGTAGGATATATATATATATATACGTATGTGACGTCCTCAGATATGACATTGCCCATTTATGTCAATTTATAGCTTTTATTTTTATTGAGAGCGTGGCCGAGAAACAAAGAAATAAAAAGGAATGAGCGTATAAAATATATAATGATGAAATAAAGGGAGAGATGGCCAAAGCTGACTGATGCTTTTGTCTGGGCAGAAACCAAATCAATACACATACAAGGCTGGAATGCAATACTTAGATAACAGTGAATATACTCTTCATCAGCCTTCGTTTCGGGGAAAAACAATAGGGTAGTCAAAGGGAGCGATAAGGAAACCCCGCCGAACTGAAATGATGTATGGAAGATGTCAGGTGATAGGAATTTTCGGGAAAATTGACATAGATTGTTCGAAGCATGTTGAAGCTTTCTGCTAAAATATGCCTGATCACAAATATTCGGCGTAGGTAACTGATTCGTAAGTTCAGTTTTATGCGTCGGAGAGCAACGTAGACAGCAAAGTCTATCCAATGTTGGAACGGCAATAAAATCGTTAAAATTCCCAGCTATCCGGGAAAACGTGACGTCTTCAGGACGTCATGAGGATATTTATTGGACGCACATTGGATTTTCCTATGTCCGCATTGATCAAAAAGCGATGTCCTTTGGACGTCCTGTGCATATCTCATGGATTTAGATATCCCAATAAGCAAAGAGATATTAATATTTATACAACATTTTGTAAATATTTTTCAATATTTTTTGAAACAAGAAATATATAAAAATATTTTTAAAATGTTGACAAAGATTTTTAAAATATTTTTTATCGATTTTTTTTCAAATAACATTTGCATATTTTTATCGTTTTCGTTTCAAAAGATATTTGCACATTTTTATCGTTTTTGTTCCAAAAAAATATTTGCATAATTTTTTTAAAATATTGAAAATGTTTAATTTTTCCAACAAACCTAAAACTGCTTTAAGGCCGGGGGGGGGGGGTGTAATGGTGTAATTCTCTCAGTTGGGGTTATCGGTATATGGATCATAAATATTCGGATCATAATATTGAAAATTATTTAGAAAATATTATACAAATATTAATATTTCTTTGCTTATTGGGGTCCTGTGGATATCTGATGGACAATCCACAGGGTGTCCAATGGATTGAAAAAGCTATCCGGGAGCTGATGTATCTCCAACCGTAAATATGATTGGAGATAGCCTATTTATGATTGTTATGTGACCACAAGTTTGCGCGCTCATATTGGCGTAAATTTATGGTTACATGACCCCCAGAACGCGGTCCTCTAATAACGTCGAAGGGTTTCTAATTCCACGGGCCAAGACTGGTGTTCTTCACGACTCGCCTATGGTGTCTGCCTTGAAAGTTTGGAACCAGTATTGCCATATTATCCCTGATTTGGATTTCTCCATCTCCAAGGGGAAGTTGAAATCATCATTAGATAAGCTGTGATATTTTTACTTTATTTTCTTTTTTAATTGCTTGTAATTGATGTGATAAATATGATCAATATATAGAATAATAATGACACTTTCACAAACAGTCGAAACAGACTACCCCCAATCATATTTATATTGTCATATTCAGTTCACCTCTGACGCACGGAATTCATTAGTAAGCTAAGCGTAAATTTTTTTTTTTTTTTTGAAATGTTAAACAATTTAAAAAGTTTTCATCATCATCAATTTAAAAAGTGTGCATCAATGCGATACAGTACGATCAGCGGATTTTAGAGAGTAATAGATGAACTAATAGCGATTTTAAAACGAGTGCACAATTGCTGTTTTTCAAAATTTTGATTGAGTGCTTCCGAGACCCAACGATCCATTATTGCGGGTGTATGTTCCATTATCTATGCACTCGTTCTATCAAGAGAGTTTTCGTGCTTAATGAGACCTTGACCAAGGCTGTCGATTACTTCTTACATTTACAATCAAATTCTCCACACGGTCACCCTTTCGTATAGGTAATATGCACACTGAGAGAAAAAAAAATAACTATACGAAGGTATTTTTAACAATAAAAAGTTATGGTTTTAATAACTAATCTTTTCGTATTCCGAACTACAGCAATGTTTAATTTCACTACAGGAAAAATGATCTATAGTGAAATCAGCCAGATCTAATTGTTAAAATTAACTTTCAATTTTTAATAAATTCGATATCGTAAATTTAAGCATATCTATTGTCTCTTTTACGGTTTTTTATTTAATGGTGGTTTTAACGTTACTTGATGGTTAAAACAACCTTATTTAACGTTGAAGTTACGTCATTGGAGACGCCATAATTGTTTTCGGTCAGTTCAAAAATGGAGTTCAGTGATCCTTTCGCTCTGTTATTTTCTCAAGAGCTCGAAAATGAGCCCCCGGTAAGTTCTTTTATTAATTATATTTACCTACTTTATCAGCTATGTTATTTTCTGTGGCAACTTTATATTATTTCAATCAGATTAAAAAATTTTAATTGTTATATTGTATCCTCCGTGAGTCATATAATCCTGTTTGTTTGTGGCTTGTCAACTTGACTACATTATTTATTAATATTTTTATATGCAGTTAACTAGCCAGCAATTACATTACTCATCCCAACTGCACAGAGTCTACCTGAATTTTCCCTTGGATTCTTCAACCGGAAACAACAACTTTCTTCAAACCAGAGAAAATAATTCTGAAGAGAATGTTGCAAAAGAGGAAGAATCATCAACGAATTCTTCAAATAAAAGGGCAAATAATTTAGAAGAAAAAAAGGGAGAAGACATTGACAGTGAAATCGCCATTCCAGGGTTAATAATTATTATAAAAAAGGCAGGTTTGATTGTGAGGTTTTCATATTATTTTGAATTATTTAAAATTCCTTAATTTTAATTCAATTTTTTTTCATTTTTAGGATTTTGAAAACGTTTTGGTTTCCACTTTTGATGAAAAAGTCATCATCAAGAATTTTCAGACAAATAATTTTCTTAACCGCAGCGACAGGAAGCAGTTAGTGAATGTAATTGTGAACTATTACCTGGAAAAAAAAGTGAGGCTTTCCCCAGATGTATCGAGGAAAACGATGGCCAAACTTAGCATTACAGGGTGTATTTTTAATTGAAATACTAAGTTGAAAGACTGAATTTCACTTTTTTAAATATATTAAAAAAATATTTTATTTTTAAAATTTTTTTCCCTATTTGTATATTTTAAATCAGAAATACAGTAAAATTAAACATAGCTTATAGTGAAAAGTACCATTTTCTATTCGTTAAAAATAATGGTGACATTGACCATTTCTTCTGGTTAAAAATACCATATTTTTATTTATTAAGCTTCAAACTTATGGTTATTTTGACTGTTACTTTAAAGTCCTTTCAAATCTATTTATAGTTCAAATAACCATATATGTAACTATAACAATGGTCAGAAACGGTAGCAAGCTCGTCGTCTATGTTTGGTAGTTTTAACAGTGCATTATAGTTACTAGCTACCGTGATATGGTTCTTCTCCCAATCGTACATAATTTATAGTTACTGGCAACTACATTCCGGTTAATTTAACACAAGCATTTTTCTCCGTGAGGTTCTTGCAAATGCTAAAAAAATTTTAATAGATTCCTACAACTCCCTTACTATGAAAATCAAGTTAGACCTAATTTCATTAATACTTATAATTCTTTTTTTCTTTTTTTAGGTCGAAATTAGCGACGTTAGAAATGGAAGGTTCCAAATGCGCAACATTGAAATTTTACAGGAGAGCAATTTTAATGTTCATTTTAATGCAAGTCCTTACCTGAATTTTTTTCCGATGATGCAATATTACTGGAAAATCAACAAATTAATAAGACGCAGTTTCCGTAAGTTTCATTTAAATCATGGCTAAGTTATTTAAAATGCCCCTAAAATATTTAGTGAATTTATTGTGTAATTTTTTCTGTAGCCCCGACTGCACAGAGATTTTAAATTAGCAGTATCAACCCTAATTTGTTAAGCCTTGAGGTTTAAAATTTTATGCCTGACACTGCAAATTTAAAACTTCTATGCAGTCGGGATATAGGAAAGTCAAGGACGTAAGGCGAAGTTTTTTTTTCTGAGTGAAGGAAATATTACCCTCCTTCGGAAATAGTTTTCTCCTGTGTAGCAAGTTAAAGATTTGGCGGGTCTGGAGAAATGATGATTTCTCGAATTTCCTTTCTTTATTTCGACCTACCGCGGGAAAGGGATCGTAATCGTATTTTTTTACCATAGCAGTCTTCTTCCATTTTTTTGCCTTGTTTTTTTTTTTTTTTTTTTCAAATTTTATTTGGCTACAGCTTCTTGTACCTAAAGACTTCACTTAAAATATGTTTCATCAGTTGATTATTAGTATCCCGCTGGTTTCAGATGAATGGGAAAATCGACTATACCGAGCGAAGTCTTGGAATTTCTATGCATGAAAGGTCGAACACAACTTCTTATTGCATCCGTGACGTTTATTCAAAACTAATGTGGAGGTCGAATCGAATTCCGCGAAATTTATCTTCAAACTTGGGTCTAATTTAAATTTATATCCATGCTATTTACTGTTGGAAACTTTTCCGGCGTAAACCCTAAGCTCGTGTCACATCCAACTTGCATGAAAATTTTGATAAGTTGTCTTGCAGCAACGAAACTTTTCATACACGTCAAAAAAGTAAAAATAAAGATTAATAACGAAAAAAAATAAAAAAGAAGAATGAAAATAAGCTTAATGAAAATTAAAAATGATAAGAATGCGACATTGCAATGAGAAATGCGTTCTTTGCTAATTGTTAAATATAATTAAAGAAGAAAAAAAATAGCAAGGAGGGCTACGCCCGTGAAAAAACAATGGGAGCAACAGGATAGGGTTGGGGAAATCGAATCTAACTTTTCCTTTTTTCTTTGAATTTTTTCTTTAATTTTTTTTTTTTTTTTTCGTGAAACTTAGGCAAAGCGGGAACGATAAGAAAATTTTTTTCATAGGGCCCGGTCCTTGGGAAATTTGTCTGTTCGGGTGTCAGTCTGTCCAAGAAAAAGTGCGCGTGCGTTGTAAAATTTTATAACTTTATGAGTTTTGGCTGATTATAAAATTTTATAACTATTTATAAATTTTTAAAATTAAAATTTTTAAGTGAGCAATATATTAATTTTAAGCTTGAACTGCACGATATTTATCATATGGCGACTTTATAGGCTATTTTTAGGCATTTTTCCCGAGGAAAAAAAGGAAAAAAATTGCAATTTTTTGGAATAGAACCCGAGCATTGTGGTCGACTTACCAACCGCTTTTATCCACTACACCACTTTTCAACGGATTTTTAAAAGCGGCAATATGGTTCTTAAGTTGCCAATTATTTTGACTTATAATATTTTCCAAATTTTTCCGAATTTTCGGTTTATTTCTTGTATTTTTAATTTGACAAAGGCTCAGAAATAAAGAAAAACAGAAATAGAAAATTCGGGAAGCGTTAGAATAAAATAAAAAAACTTAGAAAAAAACTGAAAATAATTTTTGTTTATAACGAATTATAAATGGATGTCTTTTTTGGCAGGTTATAAAATTTTATAACGAAGTTTAAGTTTTTAATAACCCAATAACACACTTTTTCTTGGGGTTCGCAACAAAATTAATATTTAATAATTTTTATATTAAAATTTTAACTTCGAAAATTTTAAATAATATTTTGACTATTTTTTTTAACTTTTGGCCTTTTTTAATAGAAAACATAGATGACATGAACGAAAGCAAGGACTTAGAAAATTTCTTGTAAATTTTATTTTAACTTTTTTTTAGGAAAATTCGCTGCTTTTTTAAAAGTAAAATTTACAAGGGATTTTCTAAAAAATTTACAAGAAATTTAAAGTTAAAATTTTATTTTAAAATTAGACGACATGAACGAAAGCATGGACTTAAAAAATTTCTTGTAAATTTTATTTTTAAAAAAGTTAAATTTTAAATAATATTTTGACTATTTTTTTTAAACTTTTAGCCTTTTTTAATTGTAACAAGGACTTTAAAAATTTCTTGTAAATTTTCAAGAAACTTAAAAGTTAAAAGCAAGAGCTAAAAAATTTTTTGTAATTTTATTTTTTTTTTAATTTTCGCCGTTTTTTTTTAAATATCTTTCATGTATTTAATTCACCAATGGAGATACGCATTAACTTTTTTTTTTTTTTAATTTTCGCCGTTTTTTTTTAAATATCTTTCATGTATTTAATTCACCAATGGAGATACGCATTAACTTTTTTTTTTTTTAAAATAACTTATTTTTTAAATATCAAAACTAGACTACATGAGCAAAAACAAGAACTTAGAAATTTTAAATAAAATGTTCACTACATTTTTTAATTTTGTCCTTTTTCCTTTAGCCAAGAATATGAGCTAAAGCAATGTTTTAATATTAAAATTTTAACTTTGAAGACTTTAATTAAAATTTTGACTAATTTTCTTCAACTTTTGACCTTTTTTTATCAAATATTTTAAGTTTTTTTCGGGCCAGGGAAAAAAATTATATTTTTATCAAAAAATTCGAATTTTTTGACCAAAAAAGAGCACAAAAAAATGCCTTAAAATTTTTAAATCGTTTTCTTTGTTTAAATTTAGCAGTGCCCCAAAGACGCAGTCCTACGTAGAGATATGCCCCCATACCCCAGTCTGATTTTTTATGGTGAAACATACAGCATAATTTTTTACGCATCGAAACATCGAACGGATGAGTCGCCAAAAAAAATGGAATTAGCCCAGATGTTGTTTTAAAAAAAAAAAAAAATAATAATAAAATAAAATAAAATGGAGAGTGTGTTGACACACAATAAATGTATTTTTGTTTTACCTGTGACGTTAATGCAGTTCCCCATATGCTTTAGTTCGAAAAAGAAGAAAAAAAAATATTGTTGCCAATTTCTCAAGGGTGAAGGTTAGAAAAGTATTTCGCCAAAATAAAAAAAAAATTTCCTAAACAATTTTTTTTAAAAAAATTTTTTTGGGGGGGTAAGTTGACATCTAGATCCTCCGTCCTAATCAATCAAATCCAGCCATGTTTACGTTAATTTAATCGTATCATTAAAAAGCTCTATCCACGAACATTTTAGGATTTACTAATTTGAAAATTATGTTTTAATAATAGGAAAAAAAAAGTGCGCGGCTTTATGGGGGGTTAATAGATAAAATCTTAAAAATCGACAGCGGTCAGTTTCATGCATGTAAAATCAATGGAGACGCATCGTGACCTATTTTTAAGCCCTATCACCTGTTTCTTAGTCGGTAAATCTTTTTTTTTTTATCCTTTGAATCAAGGACGTTTTTATATAAGTATTAATGGAAAAAAAATAATAATTTATAGCCGGTTTTAATATCGAAATGGTTAAGGCTCCACCGCCCACAGGGTTCAATTAAAATTAAGTTAACGGGTTAAACTGCGAAGAGTTAAGAAAGGGATCTTAAAAAGTTTAAAGTTAATTTGTCAGTTTCTTCGGGAGTTTCCCCCGTTATACGACTAAACTCGGGGAAAAAAAAAGAAAGATTCGCTTGAATAATAAAAACCGATGCTTTTAAGTGAAAATCGGAAAAAAAACGGAAAAAGAATTCTTTTCTTTTTTTTTTATTCATCTAAGTTGCATAAATTTCTTCCAAGAAAAAAAAAAAAAGTTTTTGAATCGAAAATTTTTTTTATGGAACTTACCTAATTTTCATTTTTAATAATTTAAATCGATTTAAATAAATTTTTACAAAATTGAACAAAAGAAATTTTTAATTGCGAATATCGAAATGCAAATTAATTTTTTTTAAATTTATTACGTAAAATGCTTTTAAAATGACTGCCGAGCGAAAAAACGAGACCTGTTCTTCCCGCCACGTTCGCAGTACAACTGTTCGAACTGCTGAAAGTCTCTTTCGAACACCCACGGCTTCAACGCATAAAATACACTCGATAACCTGTTAGATTTTATGATTATCAGTCTGGTTGTTTTTAATGATGTATTTGTTTTTCTTTTTTATACTTTTTTTTTTTTTTTTTTTTCATCTCTGTCAAAACGCTAATTCGAAATTATTGAAAAATTTTTTAATGAAATTTTGCGAGAGGGATTTTTTAAATGACATTGTTTGGTTTTCAGGGAATGAATTCACGAACTAAATGGAGGGAAAAATGAAGTCTTTCTAAATGGGATTTTTTTTTTAGTAAACAGAACATTTAAGTACCATGCGAAAGTTAAATTTAGTTTCTAAAAGATATTTCTTTATTGTTCCCATTAGGGTTTTATAATTTATTAATTAATGTAGGCGAGTTTCTCAATTTCCTCCATCTCCTTTTTAGAAAACGGGAAGGGAAATTCTAAGTTGATGTGAATAATCAGCTTAATATCGCAAATAAACTATTCATAATTTAATACATCGAAATCTTGAAGCAATATGAATTTATCGCATATCTTATTAGTAATTAGGTTAAATTTGAAGATGAAAATCGATAAGGTAAAACATTTTCACGTCACTTATGCATGTTCGAAGTAAGCATTTAAAAAAATTTTAAAATCTGAAAAAACTTTTTTTTTTATCCGTAATAAAATCAACAAAAAATGTCAAATGTCATTTAGTTTTCCATTTATTAAAAAAATTTTTGTTTCGCTTAAAAAAAAAAAGAGAAAAGAAAAAGGTGCAGAAATTGAATCATCCTCTGATAAAATATCGTTTTTCAAACACGATGTAAAAAAAGTCCATTAAAACTAGGAGTATAAAAACGTGTCGCAGCAGGGCCATAGTATGAAAGTTTTTTGCATAAAATCAGAAGCTTAAAATATAAAACTGCCTATTACATTATGAGCTTATTATTCAACTTGAAATTGATAATCGTTAATATAGTTTTCCCAACTCATGATGAAAAATAGGATTTTAACTGACTAACTTTTGCGGTCAAAGTACGTCTTTTCCCCACGTAAAATTTCGTCCCGTTGAGATATTATGAGTATATTTAAACGGCTGTTCAGTTTGAGATAAAGATGTTCTTTGCCTATAAGGTTGACATAGGCGAAACACGAATTCTAACGAAAGTTTCTGTGAAAAAAAAAAAAGAAATCTGCTACTACGATCTGCAAAACAAATCGTAACTTCAATGTGTTCCATAAGCGAAACACGAGATTTGATGCGAAAACGACTATGCGTGCGAGGAGTTGTTTTTGTTTTTTTTAAGATTATGTTCACTATGTGCAATATTGATGAAAAAAAAGAACGTTAAATAACTTAAAACTCCAAATTAGTTAATTAAAATCGGAAAAAGATTAAAAAAGAACAATATAAATTTTATCTTTAATATTATCCAAAACTTTTCATTCTTTAACAACGTACACATGACTTTTTTTTCTGTCAACTCCGCACTTGTGGAGGGGGAAATCTTCACTTCAACTTTATATCAATTCATTTAAGCCTCACCCGCATTAAAACGACACCAATAACTTTTTTTTTAACACATTTTTCAAAGGTTTTCTGCCGTTTCCCATCCTAAATTTTTCAAAAAATCCCGTGGTTTTCATCACTCGTTGGGAAAAATAGCTACCCCTAAGGGTTAGGCAAACGGAGTTGTTTTCCAAACGGGGTGGCGTTAGCCACACTCGAGGCTCGCTTCGCTCGCCTCTCGTGTGGCAAAAAGCGCCCACCCCGTTTGGAAAACAACTCCTTTGCCTAACCCTTGGGATAATATCTATATTATTACAGGATTGTCGTAAAACTATAAAAATGTAAATCGGCACAATATTGTACAAAGTACTTGTGGCAGGACTGAGTTCTCTTAGCTAAACCGACAAGAATCAATTACATTAGAAAAATGAAAGAATACAATTTTTTTTTTACAAAAATTGATGTCTATAATCAGATTGACCTGTTATGAATAACCAGGCGAGTTGCCAAAGTTGGGATTGTCCGAAAGAATCAAATTAGCAGAAGTCAGGAGAAATGAACCAAAAAATCAGACTATATGCGATATGGGGGCATATCCCTACGTAGGACTACGACTTTGGGATATTTAATATTGCTAATCAACAATGAAACGATTTAAAAATTTTAAAGAATTTTTTTGCTTGTTTTTGGTCAAAAAATTCGAATTTTTTTGATAAAAATGTAATTTTTTTTCCTGGCACGAAAAAATTTTTGATAAAAAGGTCCAAAGTTGAAAAAAATTAGTCAAAACTTTAATTAAAGTCTTCAAAATTAAAATTTTAATATTAAAACATTGCTTTAGCTCATATTCTTGGCTAAAGGAAAAAGGACAAAATTAAAAAATGTAGTGAACATTTTATTTAAAATTTCGAAGTTCTTGTTTTTGCTCATGTACCTAGTCTAGTTTTGATATTTAAAAAATAAGTTATTTTAAAAAAAAAAAAGTTAATGCGTATCTCCATTGGTGAATTAAATACATGATGTAATTAATTACAGGATGTAATTAAATGATTTTCAAAGGTACTAATCGTTGTTTTCGTTGTTAATCTACATTATGAAAAAGGATATCGAGCTCCAAAGATTTGAAAAAAAAAAAAAAATTAACACCTTTGTAAACCATTTAATTGCATTCTGTAATTAATTACATCATGTATTACATGATTAATTCACATATATACGATATATTACATCATATATATTACGATATATTACGATATATATATACGATACATTACATCATTAATTCACTAATGGAGACGTACCTTTATTAAAATTTCAAGAAATTTTGAAATCCTTGTTTTAGCAACTTTAGGAACTTTAAGTTTCTTGGAAAAGTTAAGTTTCTTGAAAATTTACAACAAATTTTCTAAGTCTTTGCTTTCGTTCATGTCATCTAATTTTACCATTAAAAGAGGCCAAAAGTTAAAAAAAATATCGTGAAAATGTTATTTAAAATTTAACTTTTTTAAAAGTAAAATTTACAAGAAATTTTATAAGTCCACGCTTTCGTTCATGTCGTCTAATCTTAAAATCAAATGTTAACTTTAAATTTCTTGTAAATTTTACTTTAAAAAAACCGCGAAAATCTAAAAAAAATTTAAATAAAATCTACAAGAAATTTTCGAAGCCCTTGCTTCTGTTCATGTCGTCTAATTTTACTATTAAAAAAACCAAGAGTAAAAAAAAAATAGTCAAAATATTATGTAAAATTTTCCAGAGTTATAATTTTAATATTAAAATAATTAAATATTAATTTTTGGTGCAAACAGACCGACACCCACCCACAGACAGACTCCCCTAGGATCGAGCCCCAAGACGTAGTCCTACGTCAAAAAATTACTGAAATGTTTCAACTTGATTTTCGAAAAAATACCTGTTTAATATTCTTAGTGTATGACATATACCCTACTGATCTCTTATCTCTGCGCCTGGAAAAATATATTAAAAAAAAAAAGATTAGCAATAATGTCAATGGGAATATACTGAAAATATGATTTAAATGGATCTGTAGATAAAATCAACAGGTTATAATGACGTTGAAAATAAAATTCTGTTGCCTATAAGTGTCATATAGGAGTGACATCATCTTATCTTTTGTAATTCCGACCCATCCCTCCCTTTCTTTTGTTCATCGATCATATACTCCCCAGAAATATTAGGTCATATTAAGAACCCGCAGCCCTTCAAATTAAAAAAAAAAGTATTCGTTATAATAATTAATAATTAAATACATTAAAATTAATCATTGAGGACATATATTTTTCAAATATATGTCTACTATCCCCTATTATCCCCTATTATGTCTATATCTAAGTCCCGGACATGTAGTAGATGCATTTACCTCATACGCTCCGAGCAACTTCGACTGCAGCGCCACCGTTAAAATCATGTTTAGCTTATATAAAAGCAATATTCCCGCGAACTAATTGATCGATGGAAATATATATACTCTTCTATAAGGTAAACAGGTATATTTAAGTGTATATTTATACCAAAAAAAATCGGAGTGAGCCTGTAGGTTGAAATACTTGCATACCAAATTTGGCCAAGATTATGCTTTTGATAGCCAATAGTTGGCAGCCTGATTGCATGGTCAGCATCAAGTCGTAGTCGATCGGGTGGTGAATTTCCCATTTTTCAGAAATGGCGCGTACCGGTATAATTTTCCTCAAAAACAAGTAGACTGTATTTAAAAAAATAATAAATATTGCCGATTCAAATAAAATACTGGCCATTTAAATATTAGTCTAATATCTGTCCACAGTACTGCACTCCATAATTCATTTCGGAATGTAAATTATTTGACGCTATAACAGTGGCTGTTATAATCGACTCTGGAAAAGGTCATAAAAATTAAATAACTTTTTTATTTTCGGATCGGAAGTATCGTTGAAAAAATTCTTTTTTAAGTATATTGCTTTTTTGTTGTCCAAATTAGAAAAACAAATGCTACCTTTTGTTTTTTAGGCAAAACAATACAAAGATTATCATACATCAATAATATTTCATAAGTCTATTTATGGCTGATAAAATCGCGGATATGATGATATAACGAGAGTTAATTTACCTAAGTTAAGCTGATCAGGATTAATCAAACCCGTCACGCTATTCATTACGAGTTTTCAGTCACGATAACGACTCCGTAAAATATTAAATTTTCCCCCAAAATTGATTTACCAAAACCGAAGATTCTTGATTGATCATTTTATAAATAGCACTTACGTGTTCGTTATAATGGTCTTAAAAAATCATTCCACGATTTATTCGGTTTCTTTCTTTAATTAAATCGTCAGAAAAAAAATCGTCTCGTGCGAGAAAAAGCCGGTAGGCCGTCAAAACAAAACAAGCAGTTTAACGTAGTTCCGTAATCCATCGTCAGATGTCGCGCGCAGTCTTTTTTTTGCCAACTACAAAGGAAAAAAAAGTGAGTGATTCATGAACGCACTCCTGTCTACGAAACGCCCTGTCAGTTTGCTAAGATTTTTTTATGTATACATAAATAAGTGTTTTTTTCTACGTGCTTTTCAATTTTTTTATAAAACATTTTCGGTAAGTTGGAATTGTTATAACTGATTACCGTAAAAAGCCGTCAAAGCGTAATTTTCTTGCCGTCTTTCAATCCGTTTCACCGGTATTTTTTTTCCGGCTTTTTATAAATACACCAAAAACGTTGCCCCTTTAACATGTCATTATTAATGTATTCATCTTTAATTATCGTTTGGAATTTCGCGTAAAATAACACGTTTCCCATTTCCATTCCATGAAAAAATATGGGATAGGTATTAAAATATAATCATTAGATAAAAATGTTTTATGAATCATAGCATACGAACCAGTCGATGAAATATTTAAAATGATGTCATCTTATCTATTTTTATTTTTTTGGATTGCGTTATGTATATTTTTCGACGTTGGAAACCCATTTTTCATTTAATTTTGGTGTATTGTAACACCTCCTTTTTGAAATTGTATCAAATCCTGATTATTTTGAAAATGTTTTTAAAAACAGCTGATCTATTCCCTTGTTGTCATCTCAGTTCTTTCACCTTTTCTTTCATTACCTTATTTGGTAATGTTTTTTTTCCCTGTTTGGTACATTCAATTTTAGCAGTATGCATTTAATTCGTATTTTCCTTTTAAATTCAGTTTAACCTAGATATATGTTTCATAATATTTTTATTTTTTTATTTTTTAATTAACAATAAATTATTTAAACAAGTGTGAGGAATTTATTTTTTAAAATCACAAAAAAAAAATAAAGAAAGAATGGATTGTTGTTGTGAAAAACGCTTGAACAATATCCTCATGATTTTTTTCACCATTAAACCAATTCAAATAGTTTTTTTAAGTTGTCATTTTACCAATTGGCAAGAGTCGCAACCAATATTAGTAAAGTAAAACCCATGTTGGAAGCGATCCAAGTTAAATAGTTATCCTATCGATGTTTTGTATAAGTTTCGATTGAGATTATTTCCAGAAAAAATTGTAATATACAATTTTGAGAAAATTTTAATTGTTGGGTAGGATTGAGTATGATTTTTAATGTGTTTTAACGTCAGTCATGATAATCTGATAACTTGATTTAATTAATTGGGATTGTTTACAGTCTCTTTGCCAAGCATGGAAATGATTATAATGGATGGGTGTCAGTTTGTTATGTTATTATTCATTTCAGTCCGAAACGGAATAATTTGGACATTCAAAAAATTGTGGTTTATTAAAGATATGAAAAAAAAATGAGGCTTTTTAAAATGTTTTCACTTTGATGAAACATGTGAAAAATGAAGTATAGTTGCATTTAGATATTTATGGTCGATTATTTAATAGCCTATGTGTTTGAGTTTTTTTATTTCTTATTGCAGAGACGATTAGCATATTTGTCTGTTGCTTTTTGCAAGCAAAATTTCAGATCTTTGGCTCGAAATTTCCAACCAAAACTCAATATTCTTTTTCATAAAGAACTGTGCAAAGTGATTGGTAACTAGTAGCCACAAATCCCTTTTTTTTAGAAAACTATTTTTTTTAAACCGCTTATCATTGAAGTTTACAAACTTTTTTTTTTTATTGTGCTCTTTATATTGACAGGTGATATGTCGAAATATGAATATTTTTGCTTCGATATATCGCCGTATCGATATTAGTCTTTTTTCTTATCGAAAACCGGAGTACATATTATTGCATTTTATTGATGTATTAAATCGGTTATATTTGGCTCAGCTTGGGAAAAATGACTGGAGTGTAACTCCTAACTGGAGTTTGCCTATCAAAATTGGGCTTATTGGTGGATTTGCTGGTGCTTACTGTCGGATGATACTGAAAATTTTACCAAGTCTGGATCAAAGTTCAATCAAGACAGATTTTTCCAATTTAAATTTTCGACACGATGATAATTCCAAGATTATTGGCATTCGATTCAAGAGGTTTTAAACTTCCAAGAAGTACCGAGAGGGGAAAGTTGCTCAAGTGACTTAAATTTTTCAAGAATATAGTACAGTTTTATAAAAATTCAATCGCAGTCAGTATTCTGGATTCCGTACCATTTTTCTTAATCCACAGGGTAAAAAATTTTATGTAAAAGTAACATAAAAAATATGTAGCCCTTTTTATTTAACATAAGTTGTGTGAAATCTTCCATTTTTTCGAACACTTCGAATTTCTGACGCCACGTTTTTATGTTAAATAAAAAGGGCTACATCTTTTTTATGTTACTTTTACATAAAAATTTTTACCATGCATTTTTCCTAAAAAAAATTAATTCCTAATTCATTTTTTTCTAATAATTTTGGTTCCTTAAATTATTTTCCTAACTATTTTTTTTTTTTTTTTCTAAATTTTAATTTGTCTAAAATTTTTTGATTCCTAAAATAAAATTTCTTATGCCGCTTCTCCATTATGACTCAAAATTAATTTTCAAAATTTCCGGAAGTACTGTGCTATGTACTATGGATTTCTGAAACAAGCTTTAAAAATGAATTCTGACAGTTTTACTACATTGCGTTTTTTTGTTCGTAATCCATGTTTAAATAACTAAAGCACAGTACTTCCGGAAATTTTAAAAATTAATTTTACAAAATTAATTTTATAAAATTATTGGGAATAATGCTTTTATTTTACTAATCGAACATGAGGATGACTTAAAAAAGAATAAGAAATCTGTAAAAAATAAATATGTTATGAAAAAAGAAAGAAAAAGCGCATAATTTCCGGTAATTTTATAAAATTAATTTTGTAAATTAATTTAGGACCATAATGGAGAAGTAGCACTAAAATAAAATTTTCTGAAATCTCTAAAATTAAATTTCCTGAAATTCCTTTAGGAACTTAAAAAATGATGAAAAATATTTATTTTAGGAAATTTTATTTTAGGAATCAAAAAATTTTAGGAAAATTTTTTTAGGAAACTTTTTCTAGGAAAAATGGACTAGGAATTTATTTTTTTAGGAAAAATGGTCGGGAATGGTATTCTGAATTTTTTTAGCTGTTTAGACCCATATTTAGACAATCCTTATTTTACCGAAATTCTATTCGATTCCTTAAAAATTTTTAATATGCAAAAGTTTAACAATTGAAGTCACGCCTGTTTTTAATTCTTAAACTTATTTAATTTTTTCCGTCAATCTCTGGTGGTGCTATTGAATTTTAATGTTCACAAATCGCTCATTTTTGGAAGGTTCCAATTTAAAAAAAAGTAAAAAAAAAATAATATTTATAGTTCTGTAAATATTTATTTATTGCGCTAAAGCGGCCTCCCTGTTCAAAACAATAACTCGAGGAAAACTGTTTTTGGAAAATGATCAAAACAACTGCTGTTTTAAGTATCGGGGAAATGCCGACAGATGACGCCACCAGTCTCAAAAACTTACAAGCCACTGTATTTCGGATCAATGCTGGTATATGGTGACCTCTGTCTCAGCCGGGTGCTGCTCCAACGCATCTAAAATAATCTGAAACGTCGTGCTTCCAGTTCACGATTTCCTCTCATTGTACATTTTCTCCAGCAGAGCTTCCATATTGCTCAATTCCGAAATGGCTTAACTCAATGTTTCCCTTTTTAATATTTTTGCTTTTTCTTTTTCCACTCTTAAACGAATTCTCCCATCGATTTAAAATTTGATTTATATTTTTTTTCGCAAATAAATGTGTCAATTTATTTGTTAATCATGTAAAAAAAAAAAAAGAAATTCTCAGATGAGAGGACGGAGTAAGATTAATGGGAGATGTGCATCGCTTTACAGCTGACATTGCGAAACGGAACATATTGCGTTTCGTGATTTTTCTCAGGTTTAGTTTTAAGATGACACCGTCTAGCTAACCGGTAATTGAAACTGAAACGTTCATTTAAAACGATAATTTAAACCGCTAACGATGAGAGCGATGCCGAACGAAAACGCCCGAAAATTTTCCATTTTAAAAAAGAAAATAAAAATATGAAAAGTTGGCTTTTTTTCTTTATATCATAAATGAATGGATTTCATTGTGCGGTCGGATTTTGTTTGTTATTTTTTCAATTTTCGAAATAGTTCGGATCCGCCGTTTGCCGTTCTTTAATATTCCGGTACTCGCGGGATAAACACGGGGAATTTTTTTTTTTTTTTTTCCGCGGTGGAAAGAAGTACAAAATAAAAAAAAGAGTGGTTTCCCTTAAAAACTATCATGTTTGTGGGCGTTAGCTGATTCAGTGCACGACGGATAACCGTTAAATTTTTATTTTTCAGTGTTTTGGTGTTTGTATAATTTCCTTTTCTTAAATTTTTAATTGTTTTATAAAATCATTTTTGATTTGCTCCAAAGGAAAGAAGCCTCGATTTGAAATTTTATGCATAAATTGGTGTATTAAAAAAACACATGATGATCACGTGCTTGGATTCTTCTGCATAAATGATTTGGCCAGTGGAACGTGATAATTGGGAGGGGAAAAAAAATGTTTAAAAAAAAAAAAAAAAAAAAAAGGAAAATCTTTCTGAAAGGATTTTTTCGGAATTAACGAATTATCCCCTTGCAAAACCTTTCATCACGTTCTTTGGACCGTACATTCTTCATATTGTTTTTTTTTTTTTGAAAAAAGCAGACGTGTACATGGTTATCCCGACATATCCCCGATATATTGTCACGTCGGGAAAACGTCAATTGCCTTAATCTAATTTTTCATACCCCGGGTTGGATTTTTTTTTATTTTATTTCTTCTTACCCCTCTTTCGCGGATGAGAAATTTTCCATATCCGTGCACTTGAAGCGAATGAAAGAAGAAAAAAAAAAAAAAAACCTTTTTTTTCGTAATAAATTATTCAGGAAAGAGAAAAATGTAACGTCAGAAGTGATGCTGCCATTATAGAGGGTGGACGGAATTACTATCCAGCTTTTGTATAATGAACGGGGTGTTGATGATTTATGCAGTGTGTGATGATTATTTTGGAAAATGGGTTTCGATGCGGTTAATCCTCGATTCCTTTGGCTTTTGCGGTTTTTGTAATGGTCGAAGCCTTTTCGTGAAACGAATAAAAGCGCAAAAAAAAAAAAAAAATGTAAAAGCGAATTTACAGAATTTTTTTTTTTTTTCTGATAAATTCGCTTTTGCATATTTTCATCTAAGCCGGAGGCTGTGCTTTTTTATTTTTAATATAATGAGCTCTTTGTCTGGGGTAGTTATTTTTCCCTTGAGACTTAAAGCTGAATTTTCTAATGCTGTAAGGGTGACTAACTTTTGATTTTACTTTTCGTACCGTAACAGGGGGCTACCTTTTTCACATTTTTTCACGTTTTTTTCCCAAAAACAAATGTAAAATGTAGAACAAAATTTATATCTGTTTATACCAACATTGAGAGGCGTTCTTCAGCTTTAATTCGATACCCTGTCATAATATCTGTACTTGTTCTAACGCGAATAAAAACTTGATTTTACAAAAGGTACAAATTAATGGACAATTAATTTTACAAAGGACAAATTAATGGCTTCTGTAAATGGAAAATGTCTTAATAAAACGATTTGTACCTTTTTAGATGTTCTATTTAATGACTATCTCTATTTATTTAAAAAAATTAGTGAACGTAGTAAAAACGTAACCAAAACCTTGGAAACGTTGTCGATTCGTTGTGGATATAGCACACATAGGACATCGCCATTGAAATATCTGTAAAAAGTATCGTATTGTATCATATTGTGTTATATAAGTATCATTTGATCGTTTTTTTTTTTTTTTTTTGGGCTTCTATATTTTAATTTTGAGTGAAATTAGGATGATTGTTTAAGGGATTATATAGGGCCATTGCGAAAAGCAATTTAATTTCAACTTGACGGTTGGATGCAGCAGAATGCATCTTAGGATTTTAGACTGCATGATTTCTTAATTTTTTTTTTCTTCGTATTAACCTTTTGCTTTCGAAAGCCTATTTTTTTCCTTGGAAGCGTTAGGGGCGTAGATTCTGTTTGGTCTTTTTCGGCAATATTTTGATATAGTATGATCCATAGAGGCAGTTAGTAAAGCTAAAAAAATATTCGGCCGTCTATGTTTAGCTTATGGAAAAAAAATATTTTTAATTAAATCTCACAAAAATCGGTGAAAACCAATAGCTGAAGTGTAAAATGCAGTAAAATCAAGATAACAAGTCTCATCGGAATCTATATTGATATCAAAATTTATAGCTTACGAAATTTTTTTGTCATATTTCGCTTCTGAAAGTTTGTTTTTATCTTAACTCCATAAGCTAAGTATGGGAGGAAGAAATTCGTCATATGATAAACATGTCAGCTCACATTTTTTAATTTTGACCATATCACAATAGTTTGTAATTTATTTATTTGCATTAATATCAGAAATATAATTTTAATGCCATTAATTAATATTTTAATTAAGTAATAATACTCCCATAAGCTAAACATAGGAACTTAATTTTTACTAAAATTTCAAGATTTGATCATTTTGACCTCATCCCAACAGAACTAAGTCAATTCAGCATCGTTGAATGAATTATTTTACATTAAATCGCTACTGTATCAAATATGATACACACGCCCGCAAGAGGTTAAAAACTTAATATTTTCATTATGAAGCAAGTTTAGGCAACTAGACTTGAACATAACACTCGAAAATGATCAATCATTTAGAATAAGTTTAATTTTTGAAAAAAAATTCTTAGCCGTTTTTAAGTACTTTTTAAAAAACAAAAGCGTCTAAAGTAACCCCCTGGGGTAAGAAATAGCCCTTTGTTACGGTACATTCTTGTTCCCCGAATTTCGTTTTTAAAATAAAAAAAGAACTTGATCGACGATGTGAAAGGATTTTAAATATTTGAAGTTTTTTTTCGGTGAAGTCTTCTTAAAGCTTAGCTGATTTCATCCTTGAAAAGATTTTTAAGCGGATTTTTGGATTTAGTTCTCCACTTGTTTTTTTTTTTTTCTTCTCTTTTTTTTTTGTTATCTTGATAATTCAGCGTTTTTCTAGGTTATGCAGTGCAGTTCTGGTTTTTTTTTTTTTTTTTTTTTTTTTTTTTGCTTTTGAGAGTTTTTTCAGGAGTTGGATCTGAAAGTTTTTGAACTATTGTGACAATTGGATTTTGAGTTTTTGTGACTTTATGTAACTTTTTTTTTTTCTGTTCTCACAAATCCAAGTTTCTTTGATATATTTTTTTCTTCTCCATTTTATTTTTCAACCCTTTCTGTTAATACAATTTTTTTTTCATTTGATAAGAGATTCAACGAGTATTAGAGGTGACAAAGAGATTAAAACTTTTGATTTTCCTTGCAAAAGATTAAAGAAAAATCTCGAACTCCTTTTTTTAAAGAATCCTTTTTACTGTGAAATTGCTTGGAAGTGTATTGGTTTTACATCGGGTGTGAAATCGAAAATCGCGGGAATTTAAATATGAAATTATTATGATTAATCTCTGGGAAACCAGAATCTCTCTGTATTAAGTGGACTTGTCCGCAGCACATAAATTTCGATCAAAAATTTATTGCCTGGTTAACTGTAGACGCTAAAGTACTTTTAAAACTTTTCAGTTTTGACTGCTTGAAAATATTTCGCAGCTAATAATTCACATGCTCAATACCCATATAAGGTTGTCCCACACGCAAGAATAATATAAAAGCTTGCTTGCTTTTAGTTTTATTTTTGTATTAATATAAAAAAAAAAAAAAAAGGATAATAATAATAATAATAATCCAAACTTTTTCCATGTTTTATTTTCTTGCATAAACGAAATTGCCTGAATAAAGAAGTCTGGCCATGGCTTTCTGGATGAGAGATTTTATGAACTTTTCAATAGGATTAAAGAAAAAGTATTAAAAAAAACCTCCGTCTTTTTGGCTTTTTGAGAGCACACTAAAGCAGATTCGAATTCAATAAGCAATAAGCAATAAGCAATATATTTTAGTGATTAAAAAATTTTAACGTCATTAGCCCTTTAAGGACCAATGCCTTATTGGAATATAAAAAATTCATAATTTTGGTATTGTTGATTGCAACATGCTAAAACTTGACCTATTTAAGTGCTTTGGGCCCCTGATTCCGAATTTGAAAATATTATCTTTTAATTCGAAATAAATCTGTCAGATTGAACCCAAAAGTTAGCCATGGTCCAGGACAAGTCTAACAGAAGAGTCTAGGCTTGTCTAGACCATGGCTAGCCTTGTTTAGGCTTGAAAAGATAATGTCCAGCCTTGCTTAAATCATGCACAGATTTGTCTAGATCATGCCCAGACTTGTCTAGATCATGCCCAAATTGTCTAGATCATGCCCAGACTTGTCTAGATCATGTCCGGCCTTGCTTAAATCATGCACAGATTTGTCTATACCATGTCCAGACTTGTCTAGATCATGTCCAGACTTCTCTAGATCATGCACAGATTTGTCTAGATCATGCCCAGACTTGTCTAGATATGCCCAGACTTGTCTCGATCATGCCCAGACTTGTCTAGACCATGTCCGACCTTGCTTAAATCATGCACAGATTTGTCTAGATCACGCCCAAACTTAAAAATCGGAAAGCGCGGAATAATTTTATGTTTAAAAATTTTACTTTTGGCGCCATATTGCTTTTTCTGTTTAGAATTGCATCATTCTGACGTCAAACTTGAAATCTACTACATCAAAATTATTCAAAAATTAATTCTGGAAATAGTATATTACGTATCAGATACGGAAGTGGAGTATTGAAGGCCGAAACTGGGATGGACAGCCCGAACGAAGTGAGAGCAGTAACCGGTCGAGGCCTGCAAGCCCCCTCCGTGCCTGATTTGTAAGATATTTTTCACCACGACGACAGGAAATCGACTTTTTCGTTTTTCAAACGGGCCGAAAAATTCATTTTTGACCCGGAGCGATGAAAAAATATACTCTCTGAATTTTCCAAAAATGTTCCAGAATTCGAATCCTGAAAGGTTGACTGAAGATCTGTGGGTTCTCTTTCTATTCTTTATGAGCTCCTTTTAGAACGATTCCCAAACAAAAATAATGAAAAATGAATCATTGTATTGATCGTCACAAGTTATTTCGGTTAATCACTCGTATTTTTTCATCCCGAATCTTGCAGCCCCTACACTCTCTTTCACACTCTCACATTTTCTTTCCTTTGTTAATTTTAGCACTAATTTTTTTCTTTCACTCCTCCCTCTCCCTCCTGCTTTTATTTCTCACTTCTCGTTTATTGTTGCTTTTATGACTCTTTAATTCCCTCCTTTCCCCCCAGTGAAAAAGTGAATAATAAAGTTTATGCAGGTGAAGAATAAAACTGATATTAAATATGAATATATACGCACGAATGTGTTTTCTTTTCCTTCGGTTTTTCTCGCTCTTCGAATTAAAAAATATAAAAATAAAATAAAAAAGCAAATTTTTATAATGAAAGTTATATCCTACGGTCGGTTGTTTGTTTACTTTTCAACACGTCTTATGTCATCGCATCAAGAAAGCAATTAAATCAGTGACATTAACCGTTTATTTCGCTTAGTTAATAGCTTCCTATTCTTATCATTTGTGGTATAAACTTGTCGTTCCTAATTATAATTAGTTCAGTTAACCTCTTAATTTATGATCTCATTTTAGTGAGAAATCAGTTTCTAAATTTTTTTTTTTAACCAAATTAATCCATCAGGCAAGAAAGGACCACATTAAAGTGTTAAGAGAGGGTCGAAGTGGTGACTCGTTTCATCTAACGGCATCGTGATCAATGAAGTTAAGCAGCATTGAGAACGGCCAGTTACTGGATGGTTGACCACCGACACTCCCTCCCTCTAGCAGGGATTATAGGAATTACTAATACAGTCATCTTAACCTCACTGTAAAAAAGCAGTTTCTATCAAAAAATTGTGTACCTGACCGAAACGTCAATTAAACTATGGAAGAAATGACCGGAAAGTCAATTAAACTATGAAAGAAAGGACCGAAAAAAAAAAAAAAAACTGGATAGCCAATGGAATGTGTCTAAGAAAGTCCCATTACTCCTAGGACCATGTAAGAATCTCTCCACAACCCTTTAGTCTGAAAGAGAAATAAATAATTTAATTTGTAATGAATTAATATTTAATTGTACTCATTGGTTCCTAAAAAAAAAAGAGTTGGTTAGATTCGGTAAGGTATGGTTCGATTCAGTTCAGTTCGGTTCGGTTCGGTTTTTGTCTTCCAGTTGATGACAATAGACACAGGCATAAAGAACCATAATTGAAAATTCCGCAGAAAAACGAACAGATCTTGCACGGTAAAAAATTTTATGTAAAAAGCCGGACTGAGATTCCGGTTAATTTTTATTCGGAATCGCAATCGAAATCGGAATCCGTGCTTTTTTTGAAGAAAGAGGAATCGGAAACTCGTTTGAAATCATCGGAATCGGAATCGGAATCGGAATCGGAATCGGCATCGGCATCCAAAAAAATATTTTCGATTCAGATGACTTAAAATGCCGCGAACTCAGAAGCTTAACTTCGTTGTTCGCCAAATGTTACGAGACCAGTCATGCCAAGTCGACCTCATATTTCCATGTTAATTTGACATAAATTAATTTTTATGTTAAATTTACATAAATTAATTTTTATGTTAAATTAACATAAATTTATTTCTATGTTAAATTATAATAAATAAATAAATAACATTGATAACCCTGCTTTTTTGCAATTAAGCTTAAGCAGGGGGTGTTACACCACACTGCTACATTGACTTTATATACACACATATATTACACTTAGATTTGTCAACTGATAAAATTTCGCTTGCTTAAGCACGTCAATGTCTAGCTTATGTGAAACTACCGTTATACCCGCATCGAAATTTACCCAGCGCCTGCATGCGAGTATACTAGTAAGTTCCAACTTACTCCGCTAGATAGAGCGAGGTTTCGATGGTCACACCAATCCGTGTTTTGCGCCGCGAACTCAGAAGCTTAACTTCGTTGTTCGCCACACGTTACGAGACCAGTCATGCCAAGTCGGCCTCATATTTCCATGTTGAATGAACATAAATTAATTTTTATGTTAAATTAACATAAATTTATTTTCATGTTAAATGAACATAAATATATTTCCGTGTTAAAACATAAATTAATTTTTACGTTAAATTAACATAGAAGTATGTCGATTTAACATAATTTTATGTTAAAAATTAACATAAGTTCTACGCAGACCTTTTTTTTTACATGAAATTTTTAACCGTGTGTCTTTTTATTGCCTCAGGCAGAAGCTAAATATATGATAGACGTAAAGGAGGTAAAAAGTAAACATACAATCTGATTATGGGCTGACCCTTCAATCGGTTTTCCTCAAAAATTAAATAAAAATTTTTTATAAAATAACTACTCCTGAAACCAATTTGGTGTAAATTTCCATCCTTCGTCTCGATTTTGCTTTCCCTTCCCCCCCCCCAGCTTCTGAAACGAAACGTTTCCTTTTTGCACGAAGTTTTTTACGAGTTTATTACTTGACGCTTTTATGAGAACTTGAATGAAATTCAAAAACGTCCGACCCATTTCAACGGCAAAATGGCCTTCCCTGACATTAATACAGGGATAATATAATTCGAATGGTCATCGGACAGAAACTCATCATCAAAGGAAAAACTCCCCTGTATATGCGTTTTATAACCGATATTGAACTCCCGGCCACTCCTAAATAAACAAAAGATTGAAGTTGACTTTGAATCTGTATTGAATTTCCGCATTCAAAACAAAAAAAAGAAAGGAGAAAAAAAATGCGTTTTTAAAATTTTTTGGTTTTTGTCTCCGGAACATTATTGATCGGTGTCTGTCTACATTTCGAAATTTACTTAGCGCCTTTGTAATGAAAAGGTGTATCCTGCCTTTAACAAACGGAAGTTCCCTTTTAACGGGGATTTACAAAGGATTGCGAATTAATCATTGTGGAATTTTACGCTCCTCTTGACTGGGAAGTTTGTGAATTCCCGACGAAATCCCATCCTCATCCCAAAAGAAAAAAAAATAAGATAAAACTTAGGACGAATATTAAATTTATCAAAACGATCGACAAAAACCGCAATTTTTTTTTTTTTTTTTTTACACCGCGAAAATTGCAATTACCGATAAAACTTCATTTCCGGTTTATGAAAAACGGAAATAAGAGAGTCGCGGGTGCTTTGGGCAATTAGCGACGGATTTTTTTTTAAAAGGAAAATGCGGTACAACAAATTTAAAAAGGATTGATACGGTCGTCTCCCAGAATTAATCATATCAGACGAGATCCGTTTTTATCCCGAACGTAAAAAAAAAAAAAAATGATGAGATTAATTGAAGACCTGATCGAGATGAATCGAAGAATGGAGAAATGACGCTTTCATTTTTGGATTTTAATTATTATCTTTTTTGCTCTTTTTTTTTTTTTTTTTTTTTTTTTGCAAAAGCGGAAAAAAAAGTTACGTCTTTGAAAGGAATCGCCGGATTACCGCACAATTATTTTGCGAGACAGATAATCGATATATTTGAGATTCTCATCGGATGGTTGTGACTGGGTGGAAATAGAAATTTACTTCCTAGGAATCTCGCGGAGAATTTTAAGTTGAGTTTTATTGATTAACGTCGTTCCAAACGCACGGGTTACAGAGTTTTGCTCGAAAGCATCCTTTTTTTTGTGGGGAGCATGGATCTTGTAACTTTAGAATTGCAAATTAAAAGGATGTCGAGATGAAAATTTTAAAAGTACAGCCTTATCTCTTTCAGTAATTATTGGTAAGACCTATTGCTATGCGGTTAAAAAAAAGAATAGCAATTGCTAGTCGTTCCGAAGCAAATTTAACTTTCCTTGGAAAAAAATTAAAAAATAAAATAAAGTAAAACAAAATTAAACCTTCACTTGACGTTTGGGGTCAAAAAAATTTTAAATCATAATTTACTCATTTTGCCAAATCCCTAGAAACGAAATTCAGTCATTTTCAGTTTTTCCGACTTTAAAAATGGCCGAAATCGCCTTTCCTATAACATGTGAAACTTTGAGCAAACCGAGACGTTAGAAGGTGCTGACCTAAAAATTTGAAAAAATTCTAGGTTGTTCACCCTAAGACACAACTTTTCTGTATAGTGCCATGTTCGAATTCGAAAATTTACAAATTTCGATACGCCCTACTGCTGTGTACACAACGTTTGGTCCTAGTCGCAGTGCCTATTTTGCTTAAAAAAAATCGTTTTCGTTTTTTTTTAAAAAGCAGAAGTAGGGAAAATGAGTGTAACAGGGAAGCGGAAGAGGTGAACTCTCGGCATATTATTCTTTAAATAAAGAATCCATTTTCTTTCCCCATTGTTTCCAAAAACCCAGTCAAGTTTCAAAAAATGATTTTTACAGTCGCAGAAATATGGCAACATCCACTTTACAAATTCTGAAAAGCTTTTGAAATTATAAGGACTCCCCCGAAACCCAATAAATCCTCCCATGAAATAATGAGTGCGGCAAACAATTCGTTAAGTGCACTTGAAACTATTGGAAAGACTCTCTGATATCGTATTCGCATTTGTTTGCAAAATAAAATGTGAAAAGTGATACCCATCACGGGCTCTGTGGGTCATTATCGGTCAAACCATATTCTTCGCTATTACCTTACGAGTCTTTTGCTATTCTTTTCAATTTTTTTTTTTCTTCATCATCATCATCATGGAAAAACAAAAAATGTGCGCGATTAAATTCATTGTTACGACCAGATACAGGAATGATATTTTTCCGCTATATTAACTAACAACAAACGCATCACAAATTTATTCACATGGAAGCTCGTTTCCTGAAAATACAATTCACAAAACCTGCCACGCCGTAAATAAGCTAAAAATCCCACGTAATGGATGAGCGATTGATAATAACCCTCCATGTTTATTTAATAAAAAGATTTTTTAAAACAAAATTGTCCCTTAATTTAAAACTAATTGCTTTTAACATTTTTTTTTTTTCACGACATCATCGGTATCAATTATGCGTGACACTTTTTCGAAAAGGCATATTCCTGAAATATATGGGGGCGGAGAGGGGAAAAAAAATCAGAAAACTTACGTAAAACGAAAAAAAAAAGGTGAAAAGGGTTTCAAAAAATTGGATGGGATGTTATAAACATATGTGAAGGGAAAAGGGAAAATCGGTTTTGAAATGAGATACCTACACTGCGTAAGAGCATCTACATAATACAAATATTTTTTTTCCTCTCCCTTTTCTCGAATGTAGATTTTCTTTCGTCAAAATCCATGTTCGAGGGTGATGAATTAGTTTTTTCTTTTTTTTTCTGTTTGAATAATTTGTAGGGAGAAAAAAATCACGTGCATTTACTGTTAGGAAATTTTATCTTTCTATTATTCAGGTAAATTTAATTTCATAGGAAAATAAAACGTGTCGGAATTTCATTTCAACTTTACTGACCATAGGGAGAATAAGCTGTAACATCCAGGTATATATTTTCCAATTTCCGGTTTCTTGAGCTACAAAAATCGTACGATTTTCTTAAGGGTATGCATCAGACGTGGTATAGTAGGCGAATTTCCTGCCAAGATTAATTTTTTCCGCTTATGTTTAACTTATGAATTTATGTTTAAATTTCATTGCTGCATATTTAATTACACTCAGAAAAATGAAATGTTTTGAACAAGTTTTGTTTTGCAATGTATCCGGAGATTCGTCACAGTTTATTTGTCACTGGCATTTCTTGTCACAAGTACTATTTGTCACATATTACTAATTTGACGCAACATTAACTTGCTACAAATTAAAATTTGTCACATGTTACTGCTTTGTTACCATAACAAATTTTCCACTATAACAGATTTGTCACCGCATTAACTTGTTCAAGAAACTAGAAATCGGAAAGCTTCAAGCGGGGGGGGAATCACCATCAGCAACAAAAGAAAGAAAGAAATATGAAAATTTGAACAAAATTATCTGTCACATTGCTGATGATTATGAGACATATAAAGAAGATGGAAGGATTTTAGAGTATTTAAGATTGCTGGCCACAACATTGCGGGACATTTTTAGATTTTTTTAGAAATTTATATTTATATTTATATTTCTTATATTTTGCCATCTTTTTTTATATTTTTTAAAAATATTTTCATTACATTTTATCTTATGAATATTTATACCATTTATTTTGGACTAATTTATTATATCAAATTAATTAAAGTCCTCATTAAGATTAATTAAGGTTTTTTTCAACCACGTTAATTTCATACATAAATTAAGAAATGATGACAAAATAACTAATTGACCAAAAAAGTGACCAAAATTTTCAAAAATGTGACCAATCTGTAGCAGTAACAAAAGTCAGAACTGTGACAAATTGCAACATGTGGCAAATTTAAAGTAAAACAAGTTACATTTGTGCCGAATTTTTATTGTGACAAAAAAACTGTGACAAATATTCCGAGGACGAATTTTCCCGTGACGAACCACCCGGGGTCTGAAGAAAAAGTGTTCGGGTTGTGCCCCGCTAAAGGAGGAATAATTTTGCCAAGTAGGAAATATTAATTTTTCGCAGAAATATTAGAAGTTGAGAGTTGCTATTGTAAGCACTTTCCTTTTACTAAAACGACTATGAATCTTTTGAACGGGGAACAATAAAGCAAAGGGGGAGGAAAATTTGTAACGAGAAAGAACAGCCTAATTACTGTTTTGTGCAACCATGTATTATGAATTCTTCGAACATGAAAAATTTCTTGGAAGAGAAACTTTTGAATAGGTTTTTCTGGCTGCCTTCAACTGCAATTCCATTTCCTGCGAAAAGCTTACGTTTTTAGAAATTTCAAAGTAGACGATAAATCTTGAAAGAAAGCTTTTTAACAAAATAAGTTTATTTGGGAGGTAACCGGGTCGAATTTTCTTTTTTTTTTTGTGTGTGTTAGTTGGAAGGAAAGAGTAAATGAGAGAACGAAAATTGGAGAGTGCTGTGGGAACAAGCGTGAGAGGTTTTAAGGTTTTAAGTGAATGAAATAGCAAGAAGTGAAAAATGAGGGCCGAAAAGAGTGCGAATCAATGTTTTTGTTCTGTTCCGTTTTTTCTTCTCTCGATCTTACTTCTGCCGATTTTTTCATGTTCTGCTTTGGTCTGTTTCTGACTGTTAGAACCTAGGAAAAAAAATTGGCTAATAAGAAAGAAAAAAAAATGCATGGAAGCAATGTTGCACTGTAACATTAGGTTTTAAAGGTGGCGAATAACAGGTCGACGCAGGAGCTAACCAGTCGAGACATGCTGACCTAATTTATAAGTACTTTTCATCGCTAATCTGAAAATGGCTTCTCTCATTTTTGAAGTGGTCACGAAAAATTTCACTTTCCGACTATATTCCTGTCTCCAATGGCCAATTAATCGAGAGTTACAATTTATTGTACCACCGGAAATTCTGTATATTTTTGGACTTTTTCCTCTGCTACCACTTTTTCTTAATTTTCATTATTTTTATTGTTCGAAAAAATAATCAAAACAATTTTAAAAAAAAAGTGGTAGCAGAAGAAAAAAGTCCAAAAGTATACAGCATTTTTGGTGGTACAAATTATACCTTCCAATTATTTGTCCAATGGAGACAAAGCATTTGAGTGATGAAAAACCTATTTTTTTAAAAACTAAAGTATTCGCTGGTCCCCTCCGTATCCCCTTTTACTAATATAAGAAAAAGTAAATGTTTTGAGCAAGTTCTGCCTTGTGACAAAACAGAAGTTGCCCTGTCTCCATTGGCCAATTAATCGAAGGGTACAACTAATTGTACCACCGGAAATTCTGTATATTTTTGGACTTTTTTCTTCTGCTGCCACTTTTTTTTTTTTCATTTTCATAATTTTTAATGTTCGAAAAACTAATCAAAGCAATAAAAAAAAGTGGTAGCAGAAGAAAAAAGTCCAAAAATGTACAACATTTCCGGTGGTACAATTAATTATACCCTCCAATTAATTCTTCAATGGAGATAGAGCAAATGTTTTTTAACAGAGCAAGAATGCATTTTGCAACGCAAAAGTCGCTTCTTGGCAAAATATTTTTACTGTTTTCGCATGATTTTTAAGAAAATATTTTGCCACGACACATTTTTGCGTTCGCATTATTCATTTTTTTTTCTGAGAGTTCCCACTTTAAATTTGATTTAAATGCCTCCTATCATCGCATTCTATTTAAAAAATCAGGCAGTTACATTCTTTTGTCTCAAAGGCTTCGAACATAATAAAATTTTTATTATTTGTGTACCATATTTACGTAATTCATTTGTATAATCGTGCCAAAACTTTATAAGCGGTATATACCTTCTTTATTATCATCTTAAAAAGTCTCCATATAGCGATTACTTGGGATGTATATTTTTTAAAAAAAACCTCCTATTCCACTCCGTTGCCACTTGTGTTATGCTTTTATGAAGTTTTCCTTGTATAGGCTATAAACCGTCACCATCCCAGATTTTGTTTGAATATCGACGAGTTTGGGTTTTCGAAAATTGATGTTTAGACGATTGAATAGCTTGAAGCCATATCATCGTGAAAGGATCTTCGTCGCCCGTTAATTCCCACGAAACCAAATTAGTCTTATCGTTTTCAATATATCAAGATCTCAACTTTATCTTCCATTAGTCCAATTTCCATAGACACAAGAGCAAGCTCCCCGAGACTTTGGTCTTGAGTAACAAGTGTAACCTTTTAATCTCGATAACGTGCTTTTAAATATTTTCGGGATTTTCCCTTGTTTTATAGGAATTTCAATATCGAAGCTTCTTTCCCAGGGTGCAGGCCTAATTTATAGGCCTAATGTAATTTTAATTTTTTTTTTTTTTTTTTTTTTTTTTTGACGTAGGACTACGATTTGGGGTTCGGTCCTGAGGAAATCTGTCTGTCCGGGTATTTGTCCGGGTGTCGGTCTGTTCGCACCAAAAATTATTTAATTATTTTAATATTCAAATTTTAACTTGGAAAATTTTAAATAATATTTGGACCATTTTTTTTTTTCACTTTTGGCATTTTTTAATAGTAAAATTAAACGGCATGAAGGACTTAGAAAATTTCTTGTAAATTTTATTTAGCTTTTTTTTTAATTTTTGCTGTTTTTTAAAGTAAAATTTACAAGAAATTTTCTGAATGCAAGAAGTATTCTAAAAAATTTACAAACTAAAAAATTTACAAGAAATTTTCTGAATTATTTACAGGATTATTCTGAAAAATTTACAAGCTAGAAAATTAACAAGGAGTTTTCTGAATAAGTTACAGGATTTTCTGAAAAATTTTCAAACTAAAAAATTTACAAATGCTATGTCTCCACGAAAGCAATTAATTAGACTATAATTAATTATACTATCATTAATAATGGAATAATTATTGTTCGAATTCGAAGTACTGTACTTTTTTCGTGATTCAAACACTTGGGCTCAATCTTTTGTCTTCAGTTTGGTTATTTGAAAATTTTTTCATAAGAGAAATAAAAATAAATAATAATTTTCCAAAATGTGGGATAAAATTTTTATTTTCTCTTATGAAAAAATTTTCAAATAACCAATTGAAGGCAAAAGATTGAGCCCGCGTGTTTGAATCACGAAAAAAGTACAGTACTTCGAATTAGAACAATAATTATTCCATCATTAATTATAGTATAATTAATTATAGTCTAATTAATTACTTTCGTGGAGACATAGCAAAAGATTTGAAAAACATTTTCTGAAAAATTTACAAACTATAAAATTTGAAAGAAATTTTCTGAAAAATTTACAAGAAATTTTCTGAATTATTTACAGGATTATTCTGAAAAATTTACAAGCTAGAAAATTAACAAGGAGTTTTCTGAATAAGTTACAGGATTTTCTGAAAAATTTTCAAACTAAAAATTTACAAATGCTATGTCTCCACGAAAGCAATTAATTAGACTATAATTAATTATACTATCATTAATAATGGAATAATTATTGTTCGAATTCGAAGTACTGTACTTTTTTCGTGATTCAAACACTTGGGCTCAATCTTTTGTCTTCAGTTTGGTTATTTGAAAATTTTTTCATAAGAGAAATAAAAATAAATAATAATTTTCCAAAATGTGGGATAAAATTTTTATTTTCTCTTATGAAAAAATTTTCAAATAACCAAATTGAAGGCAAAAGATTGAGCCCGCGTGTTTGAATCACGAAAAAAGTACAGTACTTCGAATTAGAACAATAATTATTCCATCATTAATTATAGTATAATTAATTATAGTCTAATTAATTACTTTCGTGGAGACATAGCAAAAGATTTGAAAAACATTTTCTGAAAAATTTACAAACTATAAAATTTGAAAGAAATTTTCTGAAAAATTTACAAGAAATTTTCTGAATAATTTACAGGAACTTTTCTAAAAAATTTACAGGAAATTTTGTAAAAAAATTACAGGAAATATTCTAAAAAATTTACAGGAAATATTCTAAAAAATTTACAGGAAACTTTCTAAAAAATTTACAGGAAATTTTTTAAAAAATTTATAAGAAATTTAAAGTTAAAATTTTATTTTAAAATTAGACGACATGAACGAAAGCAAGGACTTAGGCCTAGAAATTTTAAATAAAATGTTCACAACATTTTTTAATTTTGTCCTTTTTCCTTCAGCCAAGAATGTGAGCTAAAGCAATGTTTTAATATTAAAATTTTAATTTTAAACACTTAAATTAAAATTTTGACCCTTTTTTATCAAAAATTTTAAGTTTTTTTCGTGCCAGGAAAAAAAATTATATTCTTATCAAAAATATCAAATTTTTTGACCAAAACGAGCAAAAAAAAAGTGCCTTAAAATTTTTAAATGGTTTCATGGTTTAAATTTAGCAATATTAGGACAGTACCCCAAAGACGTAGCCCTACGTAGGGATATGCCCCCAATATCCCAGTCTGATTTTTTTTTTCGGTTTCCAGCTTGTTATGAACTATGAGTTTTTACGTATCTAAAAAATATAGTTAATAATGTTTAAAAATTGTTGCGGTTGTCAAAGTAAAAAGACAAATCGGAAAGACAGTGAGGAAGATGAGGAGGAGGAGGAGGAAGAAGCGGAAACGAAGGAAAAAGAAAACGATAATCAAATAAATAACGCCATTGAAAAAACAAACGAAGCTACTGCCGGTGTAATTGCTCAAAAGGAAAACTTAGTCGAGGGGAAGCGTGAAGAATTCGAAATTAAGGAAGAGAAAAAAAAGGTTTCTCCGGAGCAGGAGCCTTTGCCTGAGATAGTGCAACGAAAAACTAGTCTTAAAAAACCGAAACCTAGGTTAAGCATTTCGACGGAAGTGAAAATCATACCCAGTAATTTCCCGGAGGATTTGGAAGATTTTCCGGGGGATGACGAAGAGCCTCCGCGCGAGGTTGAAACAACGAAGAAAGAAGGCGAGGACGAGGACGAGGATGATGAACCAGCCGAAGAAATTAAAATTACGATTAAAAATATAGACGGGAAAGTTATTAAAAAATCTCTGACTGACGAAAGCCCCGGGAAATTATCCCCTCCTGCAAGCGATGCAGAACGACCTACATCCCCTTTAAGCGACGAGGTTTTTGTAACTTCCGAACAAGGCGGATTGGAACTTCCGCTTCATAACCTCGGAGTTAAAGTTGACGTTATCGAAAAACAAGCTTTGGCTTGCGGTTTGGATATCCCTTTATCTCCGAGGGGGCAAGCCCCGACTCCTCATCCTGTTAAAAGAAGTAGCATGCCAGCAGTGCTCCCGAGGTGGCTGTCTGAGGACGACGATGATGAAAAAGGAGGGACGCACGAGCCTCCAGCGACTCCGGTTAGTTAGCGAAATTAATTTTTTTTTTTTAATTTAATTAAAAATTAAAATGTGAAGAAAATTGTGTCAAAAGGATTTTTTTTTTTGAAAAAATGAAAGTAGCTGAAAACAGGATGGTACTTTTCTTTTGATTTTTTATTTCAGTTAAATATCTCCATATTTTTTAAAGTCGACTTTTTTTTTTCTTTATTGCTGAAAATATCGTTGCCTGGGTGACCTCACTTGATGTCGAGTTTTTTTTTTCTCCTTCTTATTTTAATATGGCTGAGTCAGATTTCATAGTATAGGGAAAATTTATGAAAAAAAAAGCGAAAGAAGTTTATGAGTTTATGAAGGAAAAAATCGAGCCAGAAATTGAGAATTGTTTAAGGGCTTTGGAAAGAGGAATATGATCGGATCGGGTGCACTTGAATTTCAGAATTAAGCTTGTCGTTTTTGTCTTGCGAAATTTATTTCGATCCTTTAAATGAAAGGACGAAAAAAAATAGCTTATTAAATGAAAAAGCGTTTTATGATGAAGAAGCAAAGTCGAAGAAGAAAATTCCCTTTTAAGAAAAAGGACGAAATCAGTGGCGTTTTTTTCAGGAGGTCAAGGCAAGAGGGTGGTTTATTCCAACCGATTAAATACGTTTGTAATGGCTCTTTCCCTCGCTTCTACCTTTTTACAAGACGTTTATAAGAGGTATTTAAGGATGTTCTACCGATGAATTTGAGATTCTTGGTAGGGTGGTTCTTATTTTTGCGAAGTTTGGATTTTCGAAAATGCCACACCCTAATTTTTTTTATCTGTATGAGATAAGTTTTCCTGAATTTTTTCAAATTTGTTACTCGACGGGAAAGCGTGCCTCATTGAGCTTTTAGTTTGAAAGAATACCATAAAAGCCAAAAAATTGATTTTTTTTGGGGGGGGGGGGAACCTCGTTTCCTTTTGGAAATTTTGCGTAGATTTCGAATCTGAAAATCGTTTTCTTGTGTCTATTCCGGTGTTTGAGCAAGAGGCCAAAATAAGACGAAATAATCGAGGAAGTGACAAAACGCACTAAATCCACGTTGTAATTATGCTTTTTGGCTTTTATCCCCTAAACCGGACCAGATACAAAAAAACTGTTTTCAGATTCGAACTCTACGCAAAATTTCAGATAAAAAACAAGGTTTATTTATTTATTTATTTATTTATTTATTTATTTATTTTTTTTTTTTTTAAATCAATTTTTTGGTTCTTATACGATTTTTCCGAACTAAAAGCTCGATGAGGCACTCTTTCCCATCGAGTAAAAAATTTGATAAAATTCAGGGAAACTTATCTCATTCAAATAAAAAAAGTTAGGGGGTGGCACCTCGAAAAATTCAAACTTTGCAAAATTAGAACCACCCTAATCCTTAGTTGATTGTTCTCCTGCGACTTAAGCATGGGCGCAACATCGTTTATATTTTGAAGAAAGGTTTTTCTGCCTACAAAAATTTAATCGGTTCCGAATAATTCTTTTAAAAATATGGGAATATTCCTTTTAACATTCTCCACAACTTTTGTTATATAAAAATTCGCTTTTATTATTAGGGTAGTTCTTAAAAAAACGTACCTTTTTATATTTAGGCAATATTGCTTAATATTTCATCAAACACACACTGAAAAAAAATTTTTTCACAGTGAATTTGCGTTTTAGAAGGTAAAGAATGATATCCTTTTTTAAAAGAAAATAAAAATGATTTTTAAACCTTTTTAATTAGATAAAGAGTGCGTTATTTGTCCTCCCGACACGTTTTGTTTTTTTTGCAGCTTCTCATTAAGGATGCAACGAGAAAAGTTTTTTTTTGTTGTGAATTGGTGTTTTGCAAGGTAAAGAACGATATCCCTCTTCTTGAGAAAAAATTAATTACTTTTCAGCCTTTTTTTATTACGAAAAAGTGCCTTATTTGTCTTTCCCGACACGGAATGTTTTTTCAAGAATTACCCTTTGATTAAAATGTTCTATAAATTCTTTACAAAAATAATTTGCAAAAATTGTAACCATACTGGTGTTTTTCTTATAAACATCGTGTCCTGTCTCGTTTGGCCAATTAATCGAAGGGTAAAATTAATTGTACCACCTGAAACGCTGTATATTTTTAAATGTTTTTCTTCTGCTACCAGTTTTTTATTGTTTCGAATGTTTTTTGGAACACTAAAAATAATGAAAAAAAAAAAAAAGCGGTAGCAGAAGAAAAACATTTAAAAATATACAAAATTTCCGGTGGTACAATTAATTGTACCTTCCAATTAATTGCTTAATGGAGACGGAGCATAGGATTTTTTTTTGAGAAAATCTTACAAAAAAAAACCACAAAAATGATATTGGATCATTTCATGTAACAAAAGTTGGGGAGAATGTTTAAAAAATATTCCTGTATTTCTTTAAAATTTCTTCGGTTCCAATTAAACTTTTGTAGTCGGAAAAACCTTTCTTCAAAAAGTAAACAAAGTTCCGCTCGGGTTTAAGTTGCAGGAGAACGATCAGCTAAGAATCTCAAAGTCACCGGTGGAACCTCATTTTTTTATGCCTGACAGTATGTTTAAAATCCGGTCTTAAGTCTCCAGCCAACTGCCTTGCTAAGCGAAGCTTGATGTTGATATTGGTTTCCACTAGTTCTGTGTATTTCAGACCGGCACCTTTGACAAAAAAAATTCAAACGATCGATACACCTCTGACCAATAATACTTTTAAGGATTTGGAAAAAAGTCTTAAGTTAAAACTTTTAAAGTTGAGACATCGTCTTCCAAACGCGTATCGGTAAATCGATTTGATGCCTAAGATTTTAAGACAGTCCGCAGGTTCTAAAAGCTTTTGTTTCATTTCAAGGTAAAATTTTTTTTTCTTCTCAAGGAGAGACTTCTCTATTTAAATTTTCCTTGAATAATTGCTTTAAGCTATTTTCAAAGCATCCAGTCGACTGATGGAAAGGAGGTAGCGCAAAAAATATCTTAAGAACAGGGATTTGCTGTGAATTCTCGCCATAATGTTTGGGAAATATTTTGAGCAGGAGTGCATCAGCCGCAGGGGTAGATACTTATTACAAGTTCTCGTGATATCCAAACATGATTGTGATATCCAATTTTCTGTATTTCCTTCCGGTTGCTTATTACCTGTTGGTGTGATAGACATTGGCATAGTTATGAAATCCTCAAACCAGGGATCAGTTTACTTCAGCCCACCAATATCCATTCATTGTGTAAAATATAACAAACGGGGGAAGGAAGTCATCCATAATTGGGAGGTAAAGTATTTGGTAAAAACGAAGGGAAAAAAAATTCAAAAATTTGATTTGATTCATTGACGAGGGAATGCATGAGGGGTATCCAGAAAGTAATGTCCAAAGGCGAATAATTTTTGCTGGAACGACAGTAACATTTTTTCAATTTTTGTAGGATGGGGTAAAGGTTCTAGTTCGTTTACATAACCGGCCGGCTAGCCGGGCGGTGTACACATTTTAACGATAAAAAAATATTTAAAAAATTTTTTTTTGAATCCAATATTTTATACATGAAAACGGGGTCTAACTGCACCGAAACCGTACCCAAAACGTTTCGTTATGTTCAGAGATAAATTTCCATGATATTAAATGCATGAACAACAGTTAATAGCTCTTATATTTGAAAATATTTAATTGTTTTCGCAAAAAAAAAAAAAGAAAAAAA
This sequence comes from Liposcelis bostrychophila, assembly GCA_037577465.1. Lineage (NCBI taxonomy): Eukaryota > Metazoa > Arthropoda > Insecta > Psocodea > Liposcelididae > Liposcelis > Liposcelis bostrychophila. The sequence continues at coordinate 16,111,115 of CM075207.1, forward strand.
AAATGTTTATTTCCGAGAGACTAGTGCAGCGCTCTTGCGGTGAAAGCGCGAACTATTTCAACAACAAAAAGAGAAATGGCCTTTTATTTTTTATTTCGAAAACATTGAAAAAAATTATCAAATTTACGCACAATAAAGCCTTTTTCATACACTTTCAATAACGAATCTTTACCTTTTAAACATAACAAAACGTTTTGTCACGGTTTCGGTGCGATCCGATCTCATTTTAATGTGTAAAATACCGAATCGTAAAAAAAAAAAATTAAACTTTTTTTAATGTTAAAAAATTTTCACCGGCCGGCTGACCGGCCGGTTATGTAAACGAACTAGAACCTTAATATGAAGTTGAAAGGAAATTCCAAAAAAATTTAAGGTTATTTTGGGGACTAAAAACAAATTTTTTATTTCATTAAGTGGATAAGTAGTATAAATATGAAAGCTGTGAATTTTTATCGATTTTAGCATTCTTGTTTCACTTTTGTACGGATGCCAAAAATGGCGATTTCTTGGAAGTTTATGAACTTTTACTTCTGCTAGTGCTTTTTAATTTTGTCAGAAATGTTAAAGCAACTTTATCTAACCTGAATTATTCTTATCTTTAAATTCCGTTACAAAAAGATCAGCATATTTTGCTTTCAGCTTTCTTAATCAGAACCTTTTTAAATATTTTTAAGAGAGATATAGGGTGTAGTTGAAAGGTCGCAGACTTGAAGCTTTTGCCAAATTTTGCTTCCGGAAAACATTTCATGGATGCTGTTTTGAAAATTAAGACAATAGAGCAAATAAATAATCCAAAACGTATAAAAAAAAAGAAAGAAAAAAGGAAATTAAGAGTCTTTGTTCTGCATTCGTTTTATGTTTCTTTAAAAAACCGGTCCTATATTTTTTCAAAAAATTTCCTATTTTTGTTAAGGAGGGACTATGATGCCTGATAACTCTGTGAAATTTTTTTCAAAAAAAAAACCCACATATTTTCTAAAATAAGATTAAATTTAGATTAAGATGGTGTAATTGAAAAAATTTTACTACCGTGCCAGCAAAAGCTATCCACCTCTAGACATTACTTTCCGGATACCCGCCGTAAAATGTAATCCAAAGAGTTGGAAAATAAAGAAGCTGTTATTGCAGATTATAAGGTAACGGTACCAATTCCTGACCGCGCACCTATTCCTGACCACAAGCCAAATTTTCTTAAAAAACTAGTCGCCCTTTATGACATGCAATTTTCGTTCCTGTGACAAAAGTAACTCTAACATCCTTATTTTAAGATTTGCTTATTAATTTGGTAAAACTGGTAACGCTTTCATGAAAAAAAAATAAAAATATGATCGGAATGTGTTTTCGACGACTGAGTGTGCTATTTTTTAAATATTTTTTTAAAACGGTTTGTCTGTAAAAATAAGGTTTCAAACAATATGTTTCCTTTTTTTTCGGTGTTTTCGTAATAAAACAGCTTGTGATAAGCTTATTAAATTTTTTTAAACCCGGTCAGGAATTGGTACAATAATGTTCACCATCACCATTAGGAAGAGGCAATTTTTTTTTTTTGGTCAGGAATAGGTACATTCTCAACATTTTTTGGACCTCACCTATGAAATGCCAAATTCGTGCTTTTATTGAAACACCTTGAATCCTGTAGAGTACAAGTTTCTATTATTTTTGATACGATTACACCAAAAATTGATCCATTAGTTTGAAAATAATAACAAATTAATTTTAAAAAAATCCTTATATGGTCAGGAATTGGTACCGCTACCTTACACATATTTTATCATTTTTCATTCTAAATCGGAATTGCAACCCTGTATATCACGAACACTTTAACAAATTAGTTTTCGTTCTAACCACCCCCTTTTAAATCTGATCCCAAAGTAATAAAAAAATTTTCTATTTTAACTAAAAAAATCAAGAGCATATTGCGAACAATTTTTAAATTCCCTGCATATAAAAAAAGGATTAAACAAATTTTCAAACTTTTATCCCTCATCATAAAAAACATTAATGAGCCTCCTCCGCAGGATTTCGCTGTGAAACATAATATTCCCTATTAAATGAAACCGATCAAAATTACTTCCCGCAGGTTTTTTAAATATTTCCCACTTCCCTCCTCGGCGCCATTGAATAAAAAAGTTAAATCCTCCTACATGCCATAAAATTAAGTTTTACCTTTTCTTTTTATGAAAATTGAAACTCTTACTTGTCAAGAACTCGGAAGGAAAACGTGTAAAATTTAACACCGGCGGCTACATTTGGGAATACTCATAAAGTTATAATGACGCTTATCCTGTTTCCAAACTGTTGCTTCACTTCCTTTGATAAAAGACCGAGGAATATCATCATTTTCCAAACGAGTCCTATAAGTGAAAGATCAATTAACGCGGAATTTTCAGTTTGTAATTTCAAACCGGTTAATTAATTTTAATTTGAAAGGTTTACATTGTTTTTTGATGATATAAAACACCAGACTTTGATTTAACTTTTTAAGAAGATAAATCTTAAAAAGTTTGAAGAAGAGAAAAAAAGGAAAAAGGATGTCGCGAAAAACATGGGAAGACAACGTCATTCAAGGGATAAAAAGACAGGCAAAAGCGCGTTTTCTTTACGACGAGTAAACAAAAGAAATTGGAAAGATAAATTTGCAGCATGACTGATGAGCTATTTTACTACATTCTTATTATAATGCTTTATAATCCACAAGAGTTTTTTTTTTTTTTTGAACGGATTTAAAAGCTGGGTGCTTTCATAATTGCCATAGGTTTTTTTTTTATTAGCTGCTGTGTCAAGCTGAAAAAGATTTTTCACACTATTTTCTAATTTTTTTTTTTTTTTTTTTTTTTTTTGTCTAATTGAAACATGGCTTTTTTCCTGACGGGAGTGTTATGAAGGAAAACTGTCCATACTCAGGACTATAGCTACTACTTAGTGTAAGAAACATGATCCTTTAATCAGGCAACTCTCCTATTCCCTTTTGAAGACTTTTCCTTTGGACAAGAGAGCACGGCGCCCTGACCCAGACTGTAATCATCGAAATATTTTTTTTTTTTTTTTTTTTTTTTTAAATCCAGGAAAATCTTTACGTTAAAGTTTAAAATTGCATTAGCAAATGGCTTAAAAAATTTTGAAACATTTATTTCTGAATCCCTCGCTTTCATTAATTATTCTTCTTTTTCTTTGAATCGTTAAAAATATTTTTAAAATAAAGCAGACTCGTGTATTTTGCAATTCTAAATAGATTCCGATTCCTTTTGAACTGCTTTGAAATATAGTATAAAAAATTTAGCGTAGTATTTTCGCCGAAACTTTACAATTTTTTTAAGATTTATAGAACGGTAGATCCAAGCTAACGTAGTTTTAGAAAGGAACTCTAATTTTTTATACTGCTTTTAACATAAAAAAAATTTTTTCTTGAAACGGCGCGTATCTTGTAAAAGCAAAATCGGAACGTCCGTCTTTTAGCAAAACATCATTAACTCGCACGATCTAGTGACCTTTAAAGTATTTAAAAAGCCTTTATTTAGAGCTAAAGACGTAACTTTTCAAAAAGCTGAAGTTGCAAAATCAATTCAGTTTTTTGAGAAAAAAAAATTAGTTTTCTTGTGAAAAAACGACAACATTGAGAAAAAATTTCGTCGGGTACTTGAGTCGAATGGGCATTGAACCCACATCTTCCTATATTAGTTTTCTTGTAATCAACTTCAATGACCAGTTGACTAAATTGAATTTACTCAATCGTAAAAAATCGTAGAATTTTGCAAAACTTCATGATCTTGTTCTTATAATCCATTACAAAAATAAACCTTCAAAACCCCTAAAAAGACCATCAGAAGATTACTTGTAGTGGACAATCATAACCCGTAGCCGAATTCATAGCGCGCTCGACTTTCAATCTTGAGATGCGACGCGACGTGCTTCTATTCTAGTTCACAGCTAAGAATTTTTCTCAGGTCACTACTAGTGCGCTAGTCAGAGAATCAAAAAAAATACGTTGCCATTTTAGAATTCAGCAGAGACACTATGTAAAAAGTGACTGACGATTGTACCGGTAAATCTGATTGGTTCGTTTTTTAGAAGCCATAATGGATCGCCATATTGGAAATTGAATGAAAATTTGAAGATTTCTCAGTTTTACCCATATAGGAAATTTAAATTATTTAACTCGGTTTTTTATTGGCCCTACCCATAGTCTTTTAAACAGGTCAGGAAACTTACCCCCCCGAAAGTGTCCGGCTTAAGTACACGAATTTTAGTTCGGTGAAGCAGGCAACAGATGGCGCAGCGATCTTTCGGGACTTACATTCAAACCGATTATAGTTGCCTCTGTAATTAATGTTTTCAAATGACGCATATTATTTTTTGATGTATTACACCTTTAATTGCTTTTTAAATATACTTCCAATAGCTTTTTACGCGTTTTGCTATGCGTATGCACTATATTTAACATTTAATACTGAAAAAAAAAATCACCTCAGAGATTACAAACACAATAATCTCAATCCTCCATATTTGTTTTGAAATGGCAACGACCAATGAAAAGCGTCCTGAATGCAACTAGCGCTACGGGTGGTATTTGGGTGGAACTAAAATCTGTGCAGTTAAGCCGGACACCATCTTCCATACATTTAAGATAGGAGTTTCCTGACCTGTTTAAAAGACTATGGCCCTACCACAATCACATATACAGTTCAAGCACGGTCGTATAGACAGGTCCGAAAACTTCCTATGCCGTTCATGTCCCGCTTAACTCCGCACATTTTAGTTCTAAAAAAGGCCATTAATGGCGCTGCAATCTTGAGAGACGCAACGTGTCTAATCGTTTAAGTTGGGTCTCCCACACAAATTACAACAAGTGAATGTCGCCGCCATCATTGTTTACAACTCTCAACGACCAATCATAAAGCGCTTCACGTACAAGTAGCGCTTACGGTGGTAGAAAGAAAGAATTAATTCTCGCGTAGTTAAAATATCGATAGAAATTTGTACTCAATTTTTTTTAGTGTATAGGAATAACAGTATTTCATACATTTTTTCATCCTTAATTTGATTCTTCATTGTGCATTAAATAATTTGGTGCAGATTGATTCAATTTATCACGAATCAGTTTAATTAAGGCTCTTGTAATCATGTATAGGTAAATCAGCATTGGTCGTAGAGATCCTGACAGTACATGAAAGAAAAATCGATACCGGCATCGTAAACAAATTAAACCTTAAAAGAATTTTCCTGTTTTTTATTTTTATTTTCGTCATTTTTTCCCCTGTAAAAACAAAAATAAAATTCATTTATGCAAGGTTTTTGAGCATGCTAACCTTTACAATTTTTATTTATTTATTTATTTATTTAGCAAATAAAATCCAGTCGAATTGGAATGAAGCACAAAGCAATAATTTTATCAATCAAGGAAAGCTTTTTCTCTAATTAGTCCCGCTTATTAAGAAGCTTTCTTGATGATATCTATTCATAGTTGATGACACTTTATGTACAACGAACTGGGAATTTCCAACGTGTTAATTAAAATTTTAATGAAGAATATAGTCGGGAAAAGGAAAAAACTTTTATCAAGATCTCTTCCTTTTTTTTTTTTTTTTTTTTTTTTTTTTTCTCTCTCCAGAGAAAAGACAAAAGAAATAAAAAAAAAGTTTGTAATCAATTTCCTCCAATCAAGAAAGATGTAAAAAGGGAAAACACAAATAGGCTCTTCACCATTGATGTCATTAATCTCTTCCTTTTTTTTTTTATTCTTTCGAATTTCTTTACCTGATTAAGTTCTTTTTTTTTTTTTTTGCAGGTTGCGAGAGACGAATTAGCGCTTAGGCGACATAGATTTTTCTCCGAGCTTTTGTCAGCAGCACAAGCGGCTACTGAACATCGAGTTCGATTTGACCCTTTCGGACCTACTATAGAAAGACGTGAGTTATTTATTTATTTATTTTACCTCGTTGTTTTTTTTTCTTGTATTTAGTTGTTATCGTTGATATTCCCGTGACAAAAGCCTCTTGGAAAGTACGGAAAAGAAAGAAAAAATTGACATGGAGATGCGAAAATGCGGCGGCGGATGGGTTTGACCTACATTCCTCTTTTTGTCATATACAGGGGGTTGAAGTTTTGCTTCTGGAAAAAAAAAGTTTTTCATTGGAAATGGAAACCTTATTTTATTAAGCTTTTAAACCATAAACTTCCCATTCCCTTTCAAATCGAATTATCTGTCGGAATTTCCATAGCAACCGGGTGTTTTTAATTCATTTAATTCATTAATTAACATAAATTTTCCAAAATAAAACGATTTTCAATTAAATTTCTCCCTCCTTTTTTTCCGCCGTTTATTTATTTCTCAAATCGCATTTTTTTTAAATAAAAAATGTAAAATATTTTTGAAGATTATAAATCGAAGAACGATAGGAACGGAAACTCAATTTTCATTTTTTATGTTGGGATGGCACGCTATTTTCTTGTATAAAAAAAAATTATTTTATTTTTATTTTTATTTTAACAACAATAACTTGAAGTTGTTAATGGTGTGTGCTAACCGGCGTGGAAAACTTTGTTGGATGGGGTTATTTATTTTTTCTCGTCCTTACCTGTTTGTTAGTTTGAAGAGGAACCCCGTTGAGTGGTGGAAAAGACAGATTTGTTAAATGAATCCTTAAAAAAAAAAATCGGTAGCCAAATAAAAGATACAAAAATAAACTTTTCCTTTTGATTTTTTTTTTTTTTTTTTTTTTTTCGGTCATGTTTATTTTTTTCTCGAGAGTTTGGAAATCGTTTTTGTAAATAAGAAATTTTTCAATAAAAAAAAAGAAGAAAAAATTAATTCCAGTCGATTTTTTATTATTTTTGTTTGTAGCGCAGAATTTTTCTCAAGGTCGCTAGACTGAAAACGATTTTAAAGGGGGCAAAGAATCCATATTTTTATTGTTGGTCGTATGTTAATTTCCACATCATCCGTTTTTATTTATTCTTGGGTGTCCATGCCAAGGAGGAAAACGTGACGAGCATATGTGATGGTTTTGGTAGTAAAAAAAAATTATAATTAAAACGTGAAAATGAGTTCAGTAATTCCTATTTCTTAAGTAAACTTTTTCTTATTAGTGACTTATTTTTTCTTGCGCTACTTAAGTTATGCAAGTCATGCAAACGGTTTCGTACTTTAAAAACGCAGGCATCTAGAGCTGCTGATTCGTAATTAATCCAGAGAATACAGTTCCATGAATACCGTTTAGACAAGACCCTGAAATGGTTATTTCAAATCTTTGAGGCTTATCCTAAACCTCTCTGAGCTACAATATTCCGGAGAAGGCTAAAATAATCCGGAGAGGTTTAGGGCTAAACCCGATACGGTTAAAATAATCCGGAGAGGTTCAGGATAACCCTGAGAGGGTTATCAAGTTCAACCTTTATCTTTTTTCCTTTTTCTTTCCTTGCCCCTGAAGGACTGACTTACTCACTGATTGACCGATTGACTGACTGACTAACTAATTGACTGACTAACCGACTGACTAGCTGATCGATTGATTCATTGATTGATTGGCTGATTGACTGACAGACTGATTGACTAAAAGATGACTAACTGATTGACCGTTCGATTGACTGACTAGCGGATTGATTAACTAACTGATTGTTTGACCGATTTACTGACAGACTGATTAAATGACTAACTAATTGACCGATCGACTGGCTGACTAACTAATTGACTGACTAACCGACTGACTAACCGACTGACTAGCTGATTGATCGATTGATTGATTGATTGATTGATTGACTGATCGACTGACACACTGATTAATTGACTGACTGATTGACTGATTAACTGACTTACTAACTGATTGACCGATCGATTGACTGATTAACTAACCGACTAAATAGCGGATTGGCTGACTAACTGATTAATGGACTGATTGACTGATTAACTGATTGACTGACTAACTGATTGATTGACTAACTAATTGACCGATTGACTGACTGACTAACTGATCGATTGGTTGACAGATTGACTGACGGACGAACTAATTGACTGACTAATCGGCTGACTAGCTAATCGACTAACTGACTAACTGATTGACCGATTGATTGACTGACTAACTAATCAACTGACTAGCGGATTGATTGATTGATTAATCGATTGACAGACTGATTGATTAACTAACTGATTGACCGATCGATTGACTGACTAACTATCCGACTGACTAGCGCATTGACTGACTAACTGATTGTTTAACCGATTTACTGACTGATTGATTGAATGTCTAACTAATTGACAGATTGACTGACTGACTGACCAACTAATTGACTGACTAACCGACTGACCAGCTTATCGACTGACTGACTAACTGATTGATTGACTGATTGTCTGACCGATTAACTGATTGATCGACCGACTGACTGACTCACTCACACACTTTTTTCTTCTTTTGTTCTACCTGTCTATGATTCATCCATATCCTGATATCTTTTCTTCATTCAACTAACTACCCACGTCAATTTCGTTGATTTTTTTTCTTTATTATAATTAGGTAAGGTTAGGTTAGTATTATTATTATTATTATTGAGTATTTATTTTATAATGCTGTTATAATAATAGATAACAGTTTACGTTCCGCCCTTGGCATTAAGTTTCACTTACCCCTGCACAATGATTATAGAAGCATGACGATAACTGAGGGAAAGGTCAACCAGTCCGTTATTTTTTATTATTTTTTTAATCGCTTCAAAATACCGTAAAATGGGGCAACGGGTTGTCATTGATCAAATTCTACGGAATCGGTTTCTAACAAAACTTATGAAGCTCGAGGGATCACCTGTGTGTAAATTAATCCACTTCAAATAATATTTCGCTTTTCGCTAGTTTTACTAAATAATTAATCATTTTTATTAAACTTGCTGTTTATATCGTAAAACTGTACAATTCAGCTTTTGCTTACTTGCCCTTTTTTTTTTCTCTTTTTTTACTTCTAACGCTTACTCACATAAACCGATCCAAAAGTAGTTTCGGAATTGGAGCAAGGACCTACGGTCAATCAAGCGAAGGAATTCGAAAATTTATTGATCCGACTCGAAAACATAACCTCTAGATTGGAGAAAGCGGTTCCGATTTTAGAAAAAAATTTGGAACCCTATCAAAACAGCATAGTCGTTACGAAAAGTTTGGAGGATTTGCTCGACGAGCATTTGACTCCCACGGAAAAAGAAAACCTTAACATATTGATTCAATCTCAGAGTTGCGGGAATAACAACAATAATAATTGTAACAATAATAGTCAAATCGAAAGGGAAAACGAAAAAAACGAAAACGCCATCTCTCCGGATTCGAGCGCTGATTTCGAGGAACTCAGCGAAAAGGATTTGACGCTCAACGACATCGAAAGGCTCAGCAACGGGATAGATAAAATTTTAAATAGCGCAAGCGATAGGAGCGAAAATTCAAGCAATTCCCAAAACACGGTCGTGAATAAAGAAACCGTTGGGAGGGTTGACGAGCCTGAGTCCAATTTCGAAAAATCCGATGAGGTTGAAGTAAATTCGAAATCGGAAAATCACATTGATAAATTGAATAATTCAGAGGTTATTGTTGGAGACGAGTCGATTAAATTAAACGGATCGGTTAATCTCAAAGAAGAAATGACGAATAGTAAGTTGGTTGATTTTTTTTTTTTTTTTTTTTTTTTTTTCGAAAATGTTTTTTTTCTTCTTTTTTGTCGCATGGATTTACAATAAAGAAAGAAAATTGTAGATACGTTTTTCTGAATGATTGAATCAAAAATTAAATGTAATTTTTGAAAATTTTATTTATTTACTTATTTATTTATTTTTTTTTTTTCTCTTGCTATTAAAGGTTTTTTTTTCTGAATTAAATGTTTTTCTCTTTTATTTTTATTTTAGTTTCGTTTTTCGAATTTCGTTATCGGAGTATTCCGTATAATCCGATAGTTTTTTTTTATTTTTCAAAATACCTCTGGCTAATTTGTTTGTAATACATTTGTGAAATACCTCGCTTTTTTTTTTTTTTTTTTTTTTTTTTTTTTTTTTTTTTTTTTGTGAAACAAGAATGTACAGAATTAAATGTTCTTTGAAATTTTAAATTTCGAATTGTTTTCTAATGAAGATTTTGACGGGATCTTTTTTAGGTCAGTCAACTTTAAGCATGAGCGTTCAGGGCTACCAGGATATCCTCCAGGGACCATTTGCTTCCTATTTGGAAATTTCAGCAAGAATCGGAGGGGACGTAGCGGAGCATGCTAAACTCGTGCAGCAAGCCTTCCAGTAAGTTACAAATTAAAAAAGTTTTTCCTTGTTCATTAAGGAAGTTGATGATGGAGCTTCATTTAATTCATTGCCGACAACAATTCAGATTTCCTTTGAAAATTAAAAAAAAAAAAAAAAAAAAAACAGACGAGGGTTTCTCTCTAGTGTTTTCTGTTTTCTAAAATCAAATAGAAATTTATGGGATGTAATGCATAATAAAAATTTACCAAGGATGAAAAAAAAAACTTGCCAGTGGGTCATACATTTGGGCGGGTCGAAAATCAAAAATTTTGGAATTTCAAAATGCCTGATTTTAGCGCAATCGCTGTGGCTTGTCATTTGTAGAAATATTTTTCTTTTCGAAATTTTTTTTAAACGTCGTCTTGAGGGGGGGGGGGGGGGAGGGGCAAGAGGGCCAAAGTTTTGGAAAATCTCATAAGGGATGAAAATTCGACTTTTGGATTTTTGTGAAAAAAGTACCGTTTCCTATCGAATTTTCAAGGTAGACTTTGAAATTGAAATCTGTTTGCCTTTAGCTTTTTCTGTTCTTGAGACAGGCCAAGTTCGCCATAAAAATGTCAAACTCTTAAAATTTCGATATTTTTATCACATTTTTTACAATAACTCAGGAACAGAAGTAGCTGGACGCAAACCGACTTAATTTTCCTACCTACGTTAAAAATCCGATAGGAAACGGTACTTTTTTCACAAAAATCTAAAAGTCGAATTTTCATTTCCTTATAAAGTTTTCCAAAGCTTTGACCCTCTTCCGCCCACTCCGTTAAAAAAATTTCAAAAAGGAAAAAATTTTTGCAACAGATAAATCACAGCGATTGCGCTGTCAGGCATTTTGAAAATCAAAAATTTTCGGATTTTGACCCACCACAAGGCCACTTTAGCTTTTTAAAAATTGGCCAATCAAAGTCTTTTAAACTCCATTTTTTTATCCACTTAAAGGGCCTACAAAATATTTTGAAAAATATTTTCTTCTGTTTTCGAGGACGTAGAACACGAATTTCACTATCCTGAATTTTCCCGATTAACCCCCTGTGACTTCATTAGCGTTTTTATCGACCTTATACCTGATTTTTCCGTCTGAAATTCGACTTAATCTCGATTTTGGAGCCCTGAAAATTTTTTTATTTTATTGGTATCATTCATGCTTATGTAAAAATACCCGTAGAACACGAATTTCACTATCCCGATATTTTCCTATCAATCCCTAAGTAGGGGTATAAGTATAAATTTGGTTTTTTGGGGCAAAAATGGATTTTTTTGCTAAAAAATGGCAACAACTTTTCACCAGTTCGATTTAAAGGTGATGTTCAACGACATTTTTTAGTCAGGACACTCTAATTAATAAGGATCTTTTGTGTTTCGAATCAATTTCCAAATTTTTTTTTTCGGTCGGAAAAAATTTGGAACTTCAAAAAAATTAGTGGCAGAATTTTCCGATTTGTTAAATTAGTGGGATTTTCCCGCCATATTTTAATTCCCGGGGAAAATTTCCGAGAATGTATTGGAAGCCTCGGAAATAATCCGGGATTCCGGCGAATTTTAATTTCCCGGATCCCGGAAAACTATTTTTTTTAAAATCAAAATCGGGAAATTTCGAAAATGTCGGATTATCAAATTTCCCGGGAAATCACATTCGCTAATTACCAATAATGGACTAGGTTTAGCTCTCTTTTCCTGCATTTCTTAGTCCTATTTTCTACTCTCTGAATTATTTCCATATTTTTACTTCCACTTTGTTTTAATTACTAACTTTTTCTACGTCCATTATTCGGTTTTTTTTTTTTTTAGAAATCTTGATTTTCCGGAAAATTTGTAAGTATGGGATTCGCGCAATAAAATCCACCGGAATTTCCCATGCATTCTCGAATCCCAAAAAATTCATTTTTGGAATCGGTGTTGAATTTCCTCGGGAACTCAGGAATGCCCGGCCTGAATCTTTAGTTTTTCCCTTTTTGTCTTCCTTTTCTCCTTTCTCTTTTCATTTTTCTTTTCCCATTTATTTATTGATGTAACTAAAATTTGTTCGTCTTGAATTTCAGAGCTCAACTCCAGTATCTTTCAATAGCTTCCACTTCCGGCAAACCAAATCAATCCGACGAAATGAGATTACTCCAACCGACTTCTCAATACATCCAGGCCATACAGGACTACAGAGAAAAACACAGGTCGAGCCAGTATTTCAATCATTTATCCGCGATATCCGAAAGCATCCCCGCTTTGGGTTGGGTCACCGTCAGCCCCGCACCGGCTCCCTACGTCAAGGAAATGAACGACGCCGGTCAGTTTTACACTAATCGAGTTTTGAAGGACTGGAAGGAAAAGGATAAAGTCCACGTGGATTGGACGAAATCGTGGGTTCAAACTCTAACTCAGCTTCAATCTTTTGTCAAACAATTTCATACGACGGGGATCGTTTGGAGTGGGACGGGTGCACCTCGAGTAACCGGAGTGGCTCCTCCGCCTCCTCCTTGTGGGATGCCACCACCGCCTCCCGTACTCGATCTCGCTGATATTGCTCCTGCTGATTCGGGACAGGATCGAAGCGCTTTGTTCGCTGAAATCAATCAAGGAGAAAACATCACGAGAAGTATGATTACGTTTTGAAATTTCCAATTAAAAAAAGATTTGTTTTTTCTTATTAATTTTTTGTAATTATTTTACAGGCTTGAAAAAGGTCACATCCGAAATGCAAACTCATAAGAACCCTGGCCTTCGATCGGGGCCCGCTCCTTTTAAAGCCCCTCCTGCTTCCATTACTAATCAAACACCTAAGCCGTTTAAAGCTGCCAGCCCTCCGGAGAAACCGCCTAAATTCACTAGAGACGGAAAGAAATGGCTTATAGTAAGTCTTGGATAAGATCTTGAATGTAAAACGAGTCTTTTGTGAGGAAAATTCATTTTTTTTAAAATTTTTAGGAATATCAAAAGGGCAACCACCAATTAGTAGTCGAAAACGCAGAGATGAACAATGTCGTCTACGTATTCAAATGCACGGATTCGACGCTTGTAGTCAAAGGGAAAGTTAATTCCATATTTCTTGATTCGTGCAAGAAAACCGCAGTTGTATTCGATAGCGTCGTCTCCAGTATTGAATTCGTTAATTGTCAATCTGTTCAGATGCAGGTATGGTTGATACATATGGCTTTTCTAGTTATGAGAAAGCTGAGAAAATTCGCGGCTTGTTCAAAATAACTAGTGAAGGTAGACTGAAACGGGGGAAAAAAACGTTTCTTACTATATTAGACCCTACGTAGGATGGCGGGCTAAACACTCGAATCTAACCACACCGGATCGAAAGATAACCGGAGAAAACATGTCAAATGGACTCCTAAACCTTATTAAAGAGGCGGATCTCACCATTTAACCGTGTAACAAGGAAGATACAATAGGTCCTTAGGACTTGCGATTCGGGTCAACTCTAAGCCACTTCTTGTTTAAAAAAAAAAAAAAAAAAAAAAAAAAACGACTGAGTCTTTGGGGCACTGTCCTAATATTGCTTTTAATCAATGAAACGATTTAAAAATTTTAAGGCACTTTTTTTCCTCGTTTTTGGTCGAAAAATTAGGATTTTTTGATAAAAATATAATTTTTTTTTCCTGGCACGAAAAAAACTTAAAACTTTTGATAAAAAAAGGTCAAAAGTTGAAAAAAATTAGTCAAAATTTTAATTAAAGTCTTCAAAGTTAAAATTTTAATTTTAAAAAATTGCTTTGTCTCATATTCTTGGCTAAAGGAAAAAGGACAAAATTAAAAAATGTAGTGAACATTTTATTTAAAAATTCTAGGTTCTTGTTTTTGTTCATGTAGTCTAATTTTAATATTTAAAAAAAAAGACTAAAATTTAAAAAAAAGTGAAATGAAATTTCGAGAAATTTACAAGTCCTTGCTTTAGCAACTATAAGTTTCTTGAAAATTTACAAGAAATCTTGCAAGTCCTTGCTTTCGTTCATGTCGTCTAATTTTAAAATAAAATTTTTAACTTAAAATTTCTTGTAAATTTCTTGTAAATTTTTTAGAAAATTTTACTTTAAAAAAAAAAGGCAGCAAAAATTTTAAAAAAAGTTAAATAAAATTTCTTGTAAATTTTATTTAACTTTTTTTAAAATTTAAAAGCTGTGCAAGATTCGGGGGGTGGGGTGGGGGGTAACATAAATAAACAAGTAACATAATTTGACATTTTTATGGGAGACAAATTTGTAATTTGCCTTCGAATATAAACTGGAATGAAAACGCAAAACTTTTTCATGAAATTGTAAAAATAAAAAAGTTTTTGTCATGTGACACCATCCTTCAACGTAGTGTCACGTCATCTGCCTGTATTGAAGCGAAAGGTCGAACTCGAAGAGATACAATACTAGGTTTTTACCTAATGATAAGCATAATTTTTAAAGACCATTTGAGACCTTTTAAAAGTTGACTGAAAATTTGCTTATTTTTTTTTTTTTTTTTTTTTTTTTTTCACTGAAAATATCATTTTTGGCTTATCATAAGCCAAGAAAATCGCTCTTTCAACCTTTCTGTCCATTCATAAAATGTAAATTTAAAACTCCCTTTACAAAAACCAGCTTTTTCGAGAGCCAAACGTCTGCTATCTGAAAGGTGTTCATTAGGGTGTCCCTTATTTTGCGAATTTTCGAATTTTAAATCGCACTTCTCTAAATCGGTGATCTATGGTACACTGATAAGCCCCATTTTTTTCCAGATTTTTTCGGGCACCGGAAAGCGTGCCGACTTGAGCTTTAAGTTCTGAAAATTCTCATAAGAGAAAAAAAGTCGACAATTTTTTTTCAAGTCGTTTCACATCGTTTCTTATCGGGAATTTTGCGTAGATCACGAATCTGAAGTCCGTTTTTTTATATCGGGTCCGGTTTTTGAGCTAGAGGAGAAAATGTGGCAAGAAAACCTGGTTTAAGTGACAAAACGCACTACGTCCTAAGTTTTGCTCATATTTTGGCTTGTAGCTCAAAAGCCGTACCAGATTTTAAAAAACGGACTAAGAAATAAGGGACACCCTAGTGTTCATCTTTGAGGGATTTAACTGTAATTCTGTACCTCAGAGCCCAAACGTCTAATTTTAAAAAAAACGAAATGGCCGCTATTTTATTCATTTTCCATGAGAAAGAACCACGTGACAACTTTCAAATTCTACCCTATGAGATACAGAACGAAAAATAAATATACTTGCTTTGCGTAATGGGCATCGAGTGGTCGTTAGCCCAAACATTTTTAAGTTCGCCTTCAATATATCCGTTTTTAAATTCTGTTAACAACTAAAGCAACTGAAATATTTTGGAATTCCAATTTATTGTCATTTTTTTTATTAATTTTTTTTTTTTCCTTTTCAGGTATTAGGCAAAGTACCAACGATATCGATCGACAAGACTGACGGATGTCAAATGTATTTAAGTCAAGACTCCTTAGGGGTCGAAGTGATATCATCAAAATCATCAGAAATGAACGTCTTAATTCCTGCCGGAAACGGAGATTTTGTAAGTTTTCCTTTATTAATCACCGATAACTCTTTAAACATATTTTTAAAATCAATAATTTTGCACCTCCCAGCTAGAACGTCGAATATAATTGCTCTAATTTCTTTTAACTTAACCAATTATTGGTTTTTTGCTTTTACATCCCACTTTCTGGCTCTGGGACTTCAAAAATTTTAAAAATATCAGTTTAGAGCAACTGTTTATTTAGAAATATTTAAGTGAAACATCACACGACTGTTGCCAGCTGTTAATTCCCTATGTTTTATTTCCAGACGGAACATCCCGTTCCGGAGC
The DNA here is from genome assembly GCA_037577465.1 of Liposcelis bostrychophila. Taxonomy (NCBI): domain Eukaryota; kingdom Metazoa; phylum Arthropoda; class Insecta; order Psocodea; family Liposcelididae; genus Liposcelis; species Liposcelis bostrychophila. The sequence continues at coordinate 16,127,152 of CM075207.1, forward strand.
AATTCAAAACTACAATAAGCAGTAAGGGATTATCTACAATAGCCATCGAAAACAAAGGCTAATTCAATTCGCAGTATTATTATTTCATACACCTTCAGGGTCAATTAATTTTAAACGCTGGAAATTATAGAAATATCTTTTTAACCCGGTTTACGTTTCTTTCTTTTCGGATAAAAAAAAAGTTTTCGTGTGGTTTTTATGACTCTGTTAGGTAAAAATTTAAGAAAAAAAAAATTATTAAATTAAACGACGATACATCAAGGGATTATTTTTTTTGTAAGTAAATATTTTTCAAAAATTCGAAACAAAAGAGGAAATCATATTTTATCCCTGGGTGTAGCCTTACAGTCTCGTGTTGGCACGATTTCATTTTTAGTTTTTTGTTTGTTTTTCCTAACGTCGACAGCACAATATTTTTACTCTAGTGCCGATGCAATTTGTGCAATAAATTTATTAATTTAAAAAATTATTTTTAATGAAGTCTTGTCAATACATTATTATAAACTCGTATAATATTTTTTTCTTTTTCTTTTTGATGTTTGATTTTTACATTTATAGGTCTTGGTCCATTATATGGTTTAATTTTGGAAAACAAAACTAAATGAATATCATTTTGCAATTTTTAATTTATTTATAATATATTATAAAATTAACAGAAGATAATTTTACGTTATCCTCGTGATAATGAGACGTATATTTTACGTTTCAGGAACTGTAGGTAAATTTAAGGACTCACCAATTTCAGCTCGAGGCGAAGTCGAGAGCTAAAATTTGGTTTAGAACTTTAAATTATTACCTTCGACTCCTGCGACGTAATATACTATTCTCTAAAGCTTTTTTTTTTTAATTTCATTCAGTTTTCCCTCTCCTTTTTCCATAAAACTTTTTTATCCATTCACAAACTTATTGAATTTCGGTTGCCATGGCTGCGTGTTATTTTTCGCATGTTGCCAGTTTGGATATTTTTCTTCATTCCCGTTCCATGTAAATAAATAAAGATTTTATAAATATTGTATTTTATTTTTTATTTTTTTTTTAATTAGAAAGATGAGACTGAAAAAATTTCTTTTGCGTTATTTTCCTCCTGGTAAGTCTGGAATTCAAAATTTTCATTCTTGTAGTATTTTGTTATATTTATTTTCTTTTTTTTTTTCATTTTTTAGGGATAGGATTAGAATACGTACAAAACGAAGAAATTAAAACGAAAATGATAGATTTATTAGATTTGACACATAAGTAAGTATGCACTGGTCGCATAATCATACTTATTCAGTTTTTAATTTTTAATTTATTTATTTTTTTTTTTTTTTAGGACGGATTTACAAGCTTTAGCAGAAATGATATCGAAAAGCGAACCGTTGATAACGACAAACGTGATGCCTCAGTTAAGGGAAACATTAACAAAACTACAAAAAAAATTAATTGAAATTTCGAATAAAAGATTTGAAAAACACCGTACATTGAGGACTCATATTTTGCCATTAACGAACGTTGCTTTCGATAAATACGGGACGAGGTAAGAGGGTAATTAAAAAATTAGTAAAGCAATCAAGCAATTATGGCCTCAACTTCATTAATTTACTTCTTTGTGAACTTAGCTTGTCAGCACTCATTTTTCTGTGATTTCGGATTTTTTTTTGGCAATTGCAAAAAAAGGATGGAAAAAAATAATTTTATTCTTTGTTTTTTTGTTAATAGCGGTAATAATTACTAAGTAAAGAAACAACAAACGTATTTTTTTGGATTATTAATACCCTAAGAGAAGGCTTCACGGAATAACCGGAAGAAAAGGATGATTTGTCTTGACACTCAATTTACGGGGGAAAAATTCAAATTTTAGGTGTTTAACGAACTCCTTTGACTTTTGACGTAGGACTACGCCTTAGTGCGCGCCATGATGGTTTTGTCGTGTCCGGTTGTCCGGTTACATTGGTGTTTTGGACACCAAACAAAAAGAAAGAAAAAAAAAAAAAAAAAAAACCAATACTTCAAAAATTTTAGATAAATTTTTCAATAAAATTTTATCAAAAATCCTTGATGATCCTTTAAAATTGATTTATTTATCGGGATTGGATCTATATTTCGAAAAAGCCACAATGAACCAGATCCAATCCCGATAAATAAATCAATTAATTAAAAATAGGATCGATAAATCCTTAAAAAATCCTTAAAATTTTCATAACATTTTTAATAAACTTTTTTACAAAATATTGTAAATTTTTGACAAATTTTAAGAAAAAAGGGGAAAATTTTTAGAAAATTTTTAAAATTTTGATGATTTTTGATAAAATATTATTAAAAAAGGGGGCCACGTGGACTAATATCAGGGCTTGGAAGATTTTGGGGGATCATTAACATTTTTTGAAACGAACATTTAGATGATTTTTGATTATTGTTTTTAAAATTTATTTTAAATATTTTTGGTGAAAAAGGTCATCAACATTTTTTGAAACGAAGATTTTGATGATTTTTGATAAAATTTTATTGAAAAAGGGGGCCACGTCGACTAATATCAGGGCCTGGAGGATTTTGGGTGGATCATTAACAAATTTTTGAAACGAATATTTTGATGATTTTTGATTATTGAAAAGATTTATTTTAATTTTTATTGAAAAAACATTTTTCAATTATATTAAAATTTTGATAACGTTTTGTGAAAAAGGTCATCAACATTTTTTGAAACGAAGATTTTCATGATTTTTGATACAATTTCATTGAAAAAGGGAGCTACGTGGACTAATATCATGGCTTGGAGGATTTAAGGGGATCATTAACAATGAGCCAATGATACCCCAACCAAAAATCCTAGACGTAGTCCTACGTAGGGATATGCCTCATATCCCCTGAATGTTTTTATTGTATTTTCGGTACAAGTTTCAGCTTGTTCCAAGTAAAATGCGAACCAGGGAAACAAAATCAAAGCTTTTCGACCGCAATTTTTTTTAAAATTATTCTCCGCCGTTATATATTTCAGACAAGTTAAAACTGGCAATAAAAATTCCGGAATATACCAGAGGAGTTCGTTAGATATCTAAAATTGGAATTTTTTCAGGGTAAATGAAGTATTGAACGGAACAGCGCCACTCCTTCCGGCATCCGTGAAGCTTCTTTATGGGCAAATCTAGAATTTTTTTCTAGGGGGGGGGGGGGACTAAGAATAGGGACAAAAATTTTCTTGGGGGGGGGGTATGACCCTATCCAGGCCATATAATTTTCAAAATTCTAGGGGGTGTTAGCCCACCCCCTATATCCGCCCATGAGCTTCCTGTTAATGTGGAGGAGACCAAGAGTCTAAAATGACTCAAAACTGTGCATCCATAATACTGAACACCTCTTAAGCACATCCTATTTTATTATTTTTTTAGATGTATTACGGGAAGTTACGATAGGACGTGTAGAGTTTGGGACGTAGAAGAAGGTAAAGAAATTCATATGTTAGAAGGGCATAAAAGCGTAGTATACGCAGTGGCTTTCAATTTACCTTACTGGTAAGTTTATATTTTTTTTGTAAATTTTCCCTGCAATTCATCTACTAAGTTTTTAAATTAATAGTGAAAAAAAAAAAAATATTATCGAATTTGTATTGTTTCAGCAACCGAATATTGACCGGTTCATTCGATACGACCGCAAAAATTTGGTGCTCGGAAACTGGTAATTGCCTTCGCACTTTATGGGGACACACAGGAGAAGTAAATATTGAAAAAAAAAAAAAACTGAACAAAAAACAAATGGCTGAGCTCCGAATTTCAATTTTTTGAAACAGGTCGTAGCCGTTAAGTTTGACCAAAACAGCCAAGTAATTGCCACCGGATCTATGGATCACACCGCCAGGCTGTTCGATGCCCCAACGGGCCAGGAAGTAGGGACGCTGAAAGGTCACACAAAAGAAGTAATTTCGATTAATTTCAACAACAACGGTAACCAACTCATCACCGGGTCTTTTGATAACACAGTCAGCGTTTGGGATACTCGAACAAATAAGTAAAGACGAGGGAAACTTTAAATTCTTATAATTAGTTTGAAAGGTTTAAAAGTTTCAGATTGATAAAGTTTTCAGGGGGAGATAATACAATTAAAGACGGATCGGGGTTCTCCCGGTTGATTTCGTTTTAACATTCTGTTTGTTTTTTTTGGCTCTTTCCAGACGTATCGGAGTGTTAATTGGACACAAGGAGGAAGTTTCTAACTGTTTATACAATTTCAACTGTTCTCTGATAGCGAGTAGTTCCGTTGATAAAACAGCGAAAGTTTGGGATCCGAGGACGTTTTCCTGTCTTGCTACAATTATGGGACATGAGAATGAGGTCTGAAAATTTTTAAGGAATTTTAGGAACATCTTGTATGAAATATTAATATTGTAAACTTTGGAGGGGTTTTACCAAACTGAGTTTCTAGTCGAATATCAGAAGAGTCAAAAATTCTTCTAAAACAAGGGCCTTCAGCTCTACTTTCACTTTAACTCCTCTTTAAAAATTTGTATTTATACAACCATCTTCAAAGCATCCCCCCTCTCTTAAAGTTTAAAACAAAATTTTTTTCAAAAAAAAAAAAAAAAAAAAATGACAAAAGAAAGATTTAGCAACTTTTTTTGCTAAAAAATACTCCTCCTGGAAAGCTGCATGTTTGTACTCTTAGCGGCGGAGGTTTTTTTTTCTAAATTTTGGCAACAAGCAAACCCCAAAATTGCTGAAGGCATGAAGCGCCCTTAGTGAAATAATTTTGCCAAAATCCTTACTGATATATAAAAAATTAAAATTAAAATTTTGGTTAGGTTTTGGATATTGCGTTCGACTGCAGAGGGAAACGATTAGCGACTGCAAGCAGCGACAATACTGCTAGAGTATGGGACGTGGATTCAAATTTTAGTTTATTAACAGTTATGGAAGGGCATAACGAAGAAGTTTCCCAAGTTTGTTTCAATCCAGCTGGAACTCAATTATTAACCACTTCGAATGATAAAACGGCCCGATTGTGGAATGCTGAAACAGGATGTTGTTTACAGGTAATTTATAGTTTTTGCGACTATTTATCCTCAATGAAGCACTTTGCGTTGCTCTCATTACTCTTTTTTATCAGTAAAAAAAGAGTATCTTTGAGTAGAGACCATAGTCTTTTAAACAGGTCAGGAAACTCCTATCTTAAATGTATGGGAGATGGTGTCCGGCTTAACTGCACAGATTTTAGTTCCACCCAAATACCACCCGTAGCGCTAGTTGCATTCAGGACGCTTTTCATTGGTCGTTGCCATTTCAAAACAAATATGGAGGATTGAGATTATTGTGTTTGTAATCTCTGAGGTGATTTTTTTTTTCAGTATTAAATGTTAAATATAGTGCATACGCATAGCAAAACGCGTAAAAAGCTATTTGAAGTATATTTAAAAAGCAATTAAAGGTGTAATACATCAAAAAATAATACGCGTCATTTGAAAACATTAATTACAGAGGCAACTATAATCGGTTTGAATGTACGTCCCGAAAGATCGCTGCGCCATCTGTTGCCTGCTTCACCGAACTAAAATTCGTGTACTTAAGCCGGACACTTTCGGGGGGGTAAGTTTCCTGACCTGTTTAAAAGACTATGGTAGAGACCCTAAATTGAAATAGACTTGCAAACTCAGAATTGACGCCATATTGCCCAATATGGCGTTGTGCCTGGAGCAGAAAGAATGTCGCCATATTCAAAGCAAAACCGTCTGCTTCGGTCTGCTTACGTTCGAATTTAACATTTCAGAAGGCTTTTTTCTAAAAAGTGGACGCAACGTCGGCTGAGTGGCGAGCGTGCTCGACTCCGAAACGAATGATCGTGTGGAGTCTTGGTTCGAACCTGATTTCAGTCAGGATTTTTTTCCGCCAGCATTCACTTCTGATACTCATATGTGTGTATCATGTGAAGAAGACCGATGTGTCACAGGGTTCGGATTCCCTGTCTAAATAAAGTAGGTCCCGCTCATTCGTAAAATACCTTTGCGATATGAGTGCCCCGTCTTCGAGCTCGTCACTCGATACATTAAGGGGTATGACGTAGTAGCGCCTAAACCCTACACCAGAAATCGAACTTGGTAAAGGTAGGCGCCTGGTCATACATAGGTTTTATGTCCTGATTATGCCGAAAAGAAGAAAGTGGGTGTTAATGCATTCCAATTGACGTTCTCTTCTTGATCACAAAAAATCGAGAGGTCCGGCCGGTACGTCCCAATCACGGCCTTCCCCTCCCGCATTTTTATACATTCGACCCATTTCAATTCAAAAATTCAATTCATTTTTTCTAAAAACAAGCGAAAGTCGAATTAAAAAATTTCTATTTTGTTTACAAAACAAACATTTTTGTTACCAACTTTGCGCAAAAAAGAAAAAAATAATCAATATTTTACTGTTGGTGAAACTGAGAAATTTTCAAATTTGTGTTCAATTTTCATTATGGCGACTCAATATGGCGTCAAATTCATCAACCAATCAAATCTTTTAGAAAGTTCGCCAGTCTCTTTTAATGTAGGGTCTACCTTTGAGATGCAAAGTGCTACGGCTAATTCGACATTCAAGCGATCGACCTATCACCTGCTAAAAACCCAAAAAGCTTCCTTGTGCTTTTTCGCCGCATACTCGAAGCTCCAAGATGGCAGGTTGATGTATTAAACAGTAAAATCTAATAATAAATCAGAACTTAATTTTGTAAAAAAAATTTATTGTTTATAATTTTTTTTTTTTTTTTTTTTTTTTTGAAAATAGATATTACAAGGGCACACTGAGGAGGTTTTTTCAGGAGCCTTCAGTTACAACGGAGAGGTCATAATAACCGCATCCAAAGATAACACCTGCAGAATTTGGAGATAAAACAAAAAATAATTTATTCATTAAATTCCCAACAGTTTAATGATTTATTATCGCAAATTGATAATAAGAATTTATCGCTTATGTTCGCTAGCCAAATGTGATCGTTTACGATGTTGATAGAATCGATTTGCTTTTGAGTGTGACCGTTGTGAGTAAAAATCAAATCGTTTTTCATATTGTAAATATTTACGTTCGAATCGAAGCCGGAAATAGAAAAATGGCTATCATTTCCAAATTTTAAATTTATTTTATTACTATTCGCGATCGGTACGTTTAAGCTTTTGTGCGATAATACTTTTTCGTTATTTCTAATATCGTAAATGTAAAAATTTCCGCAATTAGATAAAATTCCTACGTAATTGCTGGAAACGTATAAATCACAACTTGACAGTGTCCAATATTCTTTTGAGTGTCTTTCATCAATTTCTGGTAACATTGAAAAATTATTTTCGCTTCTAATATCATGCATTACCAAGCAAGCGTTATTTATATTTAATATCCCTAATAAATTATCAGTAAGAAATTCACATTTTATGTTGTTCACACATGGATCCTCTTTTGATCCTGATTCATCAGACAGAAGGTTCAGCGTGTGAAATGGATGTTTTACATCTTGAAAGTTTTGATCGGTATTTAAATCAAGTAATTTTAAAGGTTCATGATTACATTTTGAACATAATATGCTTTGCTTATTTTTACTTATTGCGAAATTTGGAGCTTTCCATTCCACAGCTTTTAATTGACTATTAAATGCATCTCCAGTTAATTCAGATGAGTTGAAATTGTAAATTTGCAACCCATTTGCGTCGTACTCAGATGTGATTACTTGATCATTAGATATGTTACTTGTTTGATACACATGATTTTTTGTGAAGATTCCTGAAACCATTTTGAAATCATTATCTTTACTCCTTCCTTCTGCCTCTTGAGGCAATGTTAATTTCTTGGGTATTTTCAGCTGTAATAATTCGGAATTTTCTCCTTTAACATTCTTACTACAGACGCAAAGTGTTTGTTCGTTAATTTGAAAGACATGTTCTGGTGTATTTTGCAGGTGGAACATTTGTAGAGTTTTATACCTAAAAAGAAGAATGAACATGATAACTAGGTTGTTATTCTAATTAATTGTTACGATTATCCAAAGCCAATTAAATTAAAACTAGGGAGTCAATGCCAGGGTCAAACAAAAAAATGAAGTTTTATTATGTAAAACAGAAAAAAGTATGAAAAATCCTTTCCAAAAGGTCAATGGCTAAAAGTTCATGAGAACTTACACCCTGGTTGGAAGATGAGAACTGGAAATTTTCATTCTTTCTACTGTTAGTGTAAGGGCACCTTATTATGCTTAGAAATAAATTTTTTTATCTTTCATTACATTTTAAACTGGTAATTCATTCTGGACCGGTAATTGCTACCTTTGAAACTAACAATTATCACTATGAGAAATAAAATGATGAGCAGTTTATTTTAAAAAACTGACAGACTAATTTAAAAATTAAGCCAATACATGTCATTCAATTCGTTATTAAAGCTCCTACCTTTTAATTGATTCGTAAAACCAGTCATCATCGATATCATCGGAATTATCTAAATCCATTTTTTTTTAAATTTTAAATAACTTCCCTAACCTGAATTTGTTAATAAAAACAATAAAAATGGTTTGTAAATAAACACTGTTACCAACATTCCCGTTGGAAAATTGTGTCAAAATGGCGGCCAAAGGTTTTGCCGGGTTTACATGTCAAAAGGGCATACATTCGACTTTATATTTGTTCGGTTTTTATAATTTTAAAATTCTAAAAATGTAAACACTGTGTACGTTAAAGTGCTGTGGAAATGGTTTAAATGTTAATAAGTTTGCCCCTGCTTTGTAATTCATGCCTTATAGTGTTTTAAAAAGATTCTTTTTAAAATAACGGAATATTTGAAATCATGCACATACATCACTTTTTCACTAAGTTATTTGATACGTAGGTCATTAGTTTTTGACGTCATCCGATCAAAACGTGGCGAAAAAAAAAATATAAAAATTAGGAGGGGCTGTCAGTGTCAAAACAGTTGTTTAAATGTTATTCATAAATAAAATCGGTTCCTTTACGTGAGGATTAATTAATTAGGTGATAATTTAACTTTTTAAAAATTAGGTAACATCAGTGAAAATGTCATCCTCCGGTGATTTCGGGAATCCTTTGAGGAAGTTTAAGCTCGTATTTTTAGGAGAACAAAGTGGTACGTATGTTATCTGCTAAATGAGAAACATCTTCCCTTACTTTTTTTTTTATCTGTAAATGATGTTCTGCATCATTGATATTTATCTGTGGGAGGAAAACCGTCGGGAAATGTCATCGATTGTGCTCCCGACTCTCACATAACCTCCAGACATGAAACTGTAAATGGGGCAAATTTTATGACTCATTCATGATTGTGAATTATTAAAGTTTTTTGGTATTTTGTTATCTTTGCTATCTTTTCCTCTTTATTTTTTTATTTTATTTTATTTTATTAATTTTTTTTTTTTTTTTTGTAATTGACAAGTCATAAACTTAAAAATTGATTAAAAGTCACAATCTTTTCCAAGGCCTACATGAATTAATCGTCATATGAAATTTAAACTCAAGGATTTTTTTTCTAAACAAACCTTGTGTCATTTGTTTATGTAAGTGTTGAGGAGATGATTCCCTAAACAAACATGTATTTTTGCTCTTTTTCTTTTATTTTCTAATCAGGCTTTCAAGACGTAATGCATAAACTAACCACCCTTTCGTATAAATATTATTAAATTGAATTAGAGCAAGGCTACCTTCAGAGTTCAAAAACCTCTTTTTTCCCCGTCATTGTTATTAGGTATTTAATGGCAAGAATTTAATTAACAGGAACATATTGTTATTATGGGAGAGTCATCTTAATCCATTGTTTTTAATATATTATGAGGATAAAATGCAGCAGTATTAAATAAAATGCGCTTTTTAAAATAATATAAATGTTCGACGTATCGATTTTTTTTTTTTTTTTTCCGCTGCCGATAATTGTTATCCTGACATGAATACCTGTCGGGTCACGAAAGCCGAGACAACAGGTGTTAACGAGATAAAAAAAAAACCTCAGCGGCATTTTATAATCGATAAATGGAGTCGGTTTGTCTCTCTAGGGGATGGGATAGTCTATTTTGCTCTTTTTGCATTTTTTACATCCAATTTACTCGGAGAGCAATCAAGCAAAATGGAGAGGAAATAATAATAGGGTTGCTGATTTAAAAACTGATTCTATTTCATTCTCTTTCTCTTTTTTTTTTTTTCTAGTTGGTAAAACTTCACTCATTACTAGATTCATGTATGATAGTTTCGACAACACATACCAAGCCACTATTGGTATAGATTTCCTTTCAAAGACCATGTATTTGGAAGACAGGACAGTGAGATTGCAGTTATGGGACACTGCAGGGCAGGAAAGATTTAGAAGTTTAATACCGTCGTATATTAGAGATTCAACGGTAGCTGTTGTTGTATATGATATAACTAGTAAGTATTATGTGCTTTTAGTTTTTTACAAGTCTGAATAATTAAATTTGATTTATGTTGCAGTATTTTTTTCAGTAACAAGTAACTGTTATTTTAATAGAAATATTTAATTCTGGGGCGTTCAGGGAGTCTAAAACGTAATTAACTGTTGTGTTAAAGATAAAAAGAAAAATTAAGTGTATATTAAAGTCTCATGAGCGAAATACGATTTTCTGTTGGCGACTCAGAAATGTACTCCCAAAGTACTTAAGTGTCTCCCAGACTTTACCCAGACTCTAATGAATTCATCTAATTTCTGACGAGGCAAAATAACGATTTCGTCTGTTAGGTTCTTTTTTTGGTTCAGCGACAGGTAAAGCGACAGGCTTAGAATATTGGAATAGGTTTTGAGAAGCTCATAATTCAGATATTCCTAAAAAATATATTAAGCTGGTATTATATTTTATGTTGCAAAAAAAATTCTTGATAACGAACGCAGAAATAACTAGGTAATACTATTTTATTATTTTGTTATCATCAGTCATCTCTGGAAATAAAATATGAAACCTTCATTTTAAGCAAAGACTTTCAGTTTTCAAATTGAGGAAATTCAGTTAGGAATTTAAGCACTCGTATTGTTACTTGTTTTTAATGTGCAATGGTCAATATTTTTAATTTATTTGGGCAGTATTTTTTATAATTTTTGCTCAGTATTTATTATGATTTTTGGTCAGTAAAATCATTTTTTGGGCAGTAAAAGATTAATTTTTGGTTGGTATATAAGCATTTTTGGGCAGTATTTTAATTTGTTTCAGGCCTTAAAACCTTTTTAGGGGAATAAACATGCTTGAAAATGCAATATTTAACGATTGTTGGTAAATTACCATTCTGAAAGCAAAGAAGTCAGACTAACTTCATTCGGTGAAGCAGGGCCTTTTTGGCCTTCTTCGGCCTGTCCCTCTTCCTTTTTTGTCAATTGATATAAATTTTGCGACCGGCGGTGCTTTTACTTACTTCAAAGGCCAAGAAATACCGATGAAATGCTTACAGATGTAGGTCTTAAAAAAGTAGGGGCAATTGCATTGCCTGATAGCCTTGTTTTCGTTCGGTAAATCGACAACCGATCCCTTTGCTTAAAGTTATCGAAAGTGTTGAATTTTGCTGTGTTAGATTTGTAAGATCCACTTCCGAAAATTTGGTTTCTTTGCCCTCAAGACAATAAAAGCGATCGAAATCCGTACAATCGGCGGACATACAATGCATTCGTCCTTGTACTTCTTTTCGGTTTGTTCCTTAAGCTCATTTCAAAAATAAAAAATAAATAAAAATTAAAAATCGAACTTTTAAATTCCTTTTTTAGAAAATTCTGCCAATTTTTTTTTAAAAAGCCGATCAAGTAATTTTTTTGCTGACGCTTTTAGTATTGACCACTGGTGTACTGACCAATAAATATTCATACCGGCTAAAAAATATTCACACTGACCAAATGGTAAAAATACTGCCAAAACCTATATTGTAATACTGACCAAAAAAATATAATTCCAGCCGAGCTTTCATAATTTTATTTTATGCAATATTTTTATAATTAAAAAAAAAAAAAACCGCGCCCCTATTTACAGGTCTGAAGCCAGACACAAGACTTGCGGGGGTGCAGAGTCATTTAAGGCGGAGTTCCAAATTTTCCCTTTTAGATGTAAATGGACAGTAATCTCAAGAAAAAGTGTGTTACAAAATTGAGTTATTAAAAACTTAAACTTTGTTATAAAATTTTATAACCCGCCAAAAAACACATCTATTTACAATTCGTTATAAAATTTTATAACAAAAATTATTTTAAGTTTTTTTTCTAAATAGGTAATTTTTATTTTCTTCTAACGCTTCCTAAATTTTTCTATTTCTGTTTTTCTTTATTTTTGAGCCTTTGTCAAATTAAAAATACAAGAAATAAACCGAAAATCCGGAAAATATTATAAGTCAAAATAATTGGCAACTTAAGAACCATATTGCCGCTTTTATAAAATCAGTTAATAAGTGGTGTAATGGATAATGGCGGCTGGTAAGTCGACCACAAGGCTCGGGTTCTATTCCAAAAAATTGTAAATTTTTTTTCCTTTTTTTTTTCTCATGAGAAATGTTTGAAAAAGAGCCTATAAAGTCCTCATGTGCTAAATATAGTGCAATTCAAGCATAAAATTAATATATAGCTCAGTTTAAAATTTTAATTATAAAAATTTATAAATAGTTATATAAAATTTTATAACCGGCCAAAACGTAATAGAGTTATAAAATTTTATAACGCACTTTTTCTTGGGAAAAACATTAGTAAAAAATATTTAATGGGAAGGGCAAAAATCGTTTTAAAAAAGTTGAACCCGTTGGTATCCCTCTCCCCGGCTGCAGAATTGCCTTGCAAAGACAGTTCCCGGTACCTTTTCGAAAAATTCCTGATGCCTCTGAACACGTAGTCCAGGCTTGATTTCGGCTCCCCCCCGGAAGCCAACATTTTTTAATAGGAATAGTATGGTATGAAAAACGAAAAAGCATGGCAAAAAATTTCCTCAGTGCAGTTTAGTCAGTGTCAATTAATGCTCCCTGAGCTAAGCCTCTAGACCCTTTTTAGACTCAATTTTCCTTTCCAAATAGGCATAGACAACCACGTTTTTCCAGAAAAAAAATTGTGAAAAGCCTGAAATTTGTATAGAACAAATCCCGTTATTTTGGCACAAAAAACTTAGTTGCACAAGTTTTATATTTGTTCGAAAAAGAAAATACAGACGATGCGTTCCGAACCATTTTTCCTAAAAAAAATAAATTCCTAATCCATTTTTCCTAAAAACTTGGTTTCTAAAATTTTTTTCCTAATTTTCAATTTTCCTAAAATTTTTTGAACCCTAAAATAAAATTTCCTATTAATATTTTTCCTAATTTTTTAAATCCCTAACGGTATTTTAGGAAATTTTATTTTTGGAATCAAAAAATTTTAGGAAAATTAAAAATTAGGGAAAAAATTTTAGGAATCAAAAAATTAGGAAAAATGGATTAGGAATTTATTTTTTTTTGGAAAAATCTTAGGGAATCAGACGATGTACGGAGTGTAGGATGTTCGAAAAATAATTTGCTGAGCCCTGTTCCCTGTATTTAAAAAATTACATAGAACTACCTTTTAAAAACAATCGCTGTTGAAATTCACCACTCATATCCCATGTATATTTTGTTTCAGATGCAAATTCCTTTCACCAAACGTCTAAATGGATCGATGACGTGAGGACGGAAAGAGGCAGCGACGTTATTATAATGTTAGTTGGAAATAAAACGGATTTAAGTGATAAAAGACAAGTGTCATCCGAGGAGGGTGAGAGAAAAGCTAAAGAATTAAACGTCATGTTTATAGAGACTAGTGCTAAAGCAGGGTACAATGTCAAACAGGTAAGGAATTATATATCGTAATGCAAAAATTCTTAACCCTATTATAAGATTCACTCAAGGTTTCCACGATTAAAGCTGACCTCCTTAAGCCTTTCCGGACGACTGCATTATGTATAATGCACAATGCACATGGTCTATGTGTTTCATAAAGATAGATGTGTTAAATGGCATATGTGTTTACCAAATAATATTAAAAAAAATGAAGGAATTTTTACCAAAATTTGAGTCTTGAAATTTTTTCACTTTCGATTTGGAGCAGTATATATACATTGTTTTTAAGGCGTTTTATTATTATTCCTTTTTTTTTATTTAATTTTTATTTCTATTAAATTTCTAATTTTTGTAAAAAAAATTTTTCCTCGACAGTTGTTCAGAAGGGTAGCTGCAGCTCTGCCAGGCATGGATTCGACAGAGAACAAACCACCAGAAGACAGTATCCTTTTACTGATTTTTAAACATTTTTGCATGATTTTGCCCTATTCGTGAAAAAAAAATTTTTTTAGCTTATTGCTTTTTTTTTTTTTTTTGTTATTTTCCTTAATTTGCTTTTTTTGTGAATTCAGTGCAAGAAGTTATTTTAAAGGATACACCGAATCAAGTGCAAAACACAGAAGGCAAATGTGCATGTTGAGAAAAAAAAAAATTCGAAAGTACCGACATATCAGGAATATATACAAGCTTTCAACCGTCCAATTTTAATTTCCAGTGTATTTGACGTCTAACATTGTTCAATTAATTCTCTTCCTCGTGGACTAAAATGTTTCATTTTGAATTATTTTCTATTAATATATTGCTCAATCCTAAGAAAAAAAAAAGAAAAAATTACAGGGACGGTTTATTTTAATTCACTTTTTACTTTGACGATAGAGAAATGGTTGTAAAATAGAAAATGAAAAAAAGTAGGTCGTATTATGTATATTTATAATAATAGTTCAATAAGAATATTACATTTTTCTAATGAGAAACGACGTTGTGAAGTGCATTATCTTTTAATAATATTTTTAAAAAAAACATTTTTCTTACAAATAATCATCGAGAATTTTACATTCATTCACCTACAAAAAAAACCGTTCAGTTTTTTTTAATAAGAGTTAATAATTTTTTTTAATTTACTTTTCTCAATATATTTTAATTTTTATAACTCGAATCTTTTTTTTTCATCATTTTTTTTTTTCATTTGTTTTATGTCCTGTGTACTAACAGCATGTAAACGTGTTTTATTTATTTATTTATTTTTTAATCCATAAATTTTAAATAATTTTTCTTTAACTAACACAAAATCAGCGGTGGATTTGCAAACCCAACCAACTCAACACACCGACCAACAGGATTCCGAAGGGGGATGCATGTGCTAGATAATCCAATGCGTATAAAACAAGGCTGTGTGTGTTTTGTCATTTAAAAAAAAAAAAAAATCGTGATGATTCTCACCGAATGCCAGATATGAATGATTGTGAAACGGACGGGATTCCGTCTGTGCTTGAATCTGTTTTTATATGAATTTTCTTCGTATACTTAAAAAAAAAAACATTGCCAAATTAATTGCTTTAGGATATTTTTAAAAAAATTAATTGGAGGTAAAAGGGAAAGGAGTAGAATGATAATTTTTTTGCATGAAATGATTCATAAGTCAATAACTAAATTCTTAGATGAAGATATTTTTTTTTTTTTTTTGTTCTTCATTTTTGCTATCAGATATCATTTTTGTTTTCTTTCGTACTTTCATTTATTCTTTAAGTCACTAATCAACAGCTTATAACCCTAGTCTTTTTTTAGTTACCAAAAAAAAAAATTCCGGTGAAGTACTTAAAAGAATCCAAATCCAAAAATTATACCAAAAAAAAGCTGTTGACACTCCCTGTTTTAGCCTAATTGTTGTTAGTATATCCAACCAACACTGAATATTAAATTTTTAGAGACCAGTGATGTTTTTTTTAATACTGAAATATTCAGTGTCTTTTTCTAAGGTTATCATTTTTAAAATGACACACAATTGAATTATAAAAAAATATTCATATTTTTTAATAATCATCATGATGATTTAAAAAAATGCATTTTAAAAATGAATAATCGCTTTATCATGATAAGAACATCTAGATTTAAGAATAGAATAAATTGCAATAAATGTTTTGGCCCTTGGTAATATTATAAGCGTTTATTTACATTGACATTTTGGGATTAATTGATTTTGAAATCTTCCAGGATAAAAGTGCTGTAAAAACTAATAATTAGGTACCTTACATCTTTTCATAAGGAAAACTTAAATTTTCAACGGTATATAAACTTTCTGCTGAGGATGTTTTCTGTTGCGAAATTTAGCCAATAAGGCGTTTGTAAAGATCCAGTATAAAGGATAATCAAGACAAAACGACTATTGTTTCAACAGCTTAACTTGTAGAGAGGACCAAATATTTTAGTTTCTATTTCCAGTTTCCCAGGTCAAGAATTTTAGTTGTCAAAGATTTTCTAGGCTTTCGACATTGTAAACTATTTATAAGTTAAACCAACAAGTTTTTGATTGTTTAATATGCTAAATTTTTTTCAATTTCTGATTAAAAAGTTTTGGGAGCCCTAAGACACATTTTTTAATGATTTGTCAAAAAGATGGATGATAAAAAATGTAAAGTGCAGAACTTTCATTTTTTAAACGATGAGTCTAAAAAATAATACAATTTCATAAATTGATTTGGTTTTATTTGAAATCTAAGACATGTAAAATAATATAAACGACAATTAAAAGTGACTTCCTAGTTTCCACCCATATTTTTTTACATAGTATAATACGTTTAAAGAGTAAATAAAAATAAAAACCAAAACAGAGCATATACGCCGATATACGCCGTAGCCGTGGCAACCCTTTCCTTTGTCCAGTGTTGCCAAACTTCCGTGTTAGTACAAGCACTGATTGATAGATGTCGCCTAAATGCGCTCTGGTAAGCTGCTGCTTGTATACCTCTTATCGTCATATTTATGAAGCAACAAAATCGTCGCGTTGCTTTAACGGGTTAGGTTAGTTTTTTTTTTTGTTTAACATTTAAGATGTTATTTACTTAATAAATACGGTTTATCATCAAACAATAATTGTTTTTCGATCATTCTTGAATATAATAACCGATTTTATCCGGAGAAGATTCTCGAAATACGCAGGGTAATTCATAAACAAAATAAAAATATAACAGGGAGCCAATTCAAATATTTGTAGAAACGCGTGCGATTTGATATATTCAATTTCAAAATGGTTACCGAATGGGAACATTGATAGTAAGAGCAACGGTTTCGCGTCGTTTTTCGAAGTCTAGTCGTGAAGATTCCGGTGATAAATTAGAAAATAACACAAAGAAGACTGTTAACACCAAAGATTTTCGCTTTACAATGGTGAGTTTACCTTTTTTAATTATTTTTTTTCCGTTTACTTTTAAATTCTCGTTGTTTTGGCTTTGGGAGGTTATCAGCATATCAGGCTTAATGCGTTTAAGTTGTAAACATGATTGAAAAACCGACTTAGAATTATTATGTTATTTTGATAATAATGGACTGTTCTTAAATAAAAGGTTTGATTATTCAACATTGGAGAGAAAGAAGGAAAGAAAACGGAACCTTGGGTTTTCATGTTCTAAAATAATTTTGATGTGATTGGTTTATATTATTCAGAAATCAGGGTTGTAAAGATGATGTTTTATGAGTTTTTTCCAACCGTGAGATGGGTATAAAAATGAAACTTTTGATGCTTGTGTCATTCAGAAGATTACTATTTAGGCTGTTTGTTTTAGTGTTATGTAACAGGAGGTTGGAACAAGGGTTTTTTCCTAATTAAAGTTTGATGAGGGGATGTGTTTGACAAACAGAAGGGAAATGCATGTTTGTCCTTTTTTTTTTTCTTATGCGAAACATTTTTAATACATCTTTGAATGATGTACTTTTTCTTCAAGGGAAGACATGTGATATAGGTAGATTAATTTTTTTCATTCAGCCACATGAAAATGAGTCATGAAGGTGTTCTCAAATGAAAAATTGATAAAAATGATTATTGATTTTATAATGACATATCATCTATCTGAACTCGTGACATTGAATCTGAGTTTGATTTGTATTTGGTTTCATTTATAAGTTTCCCATTTACTGTAAGATTAACCCTTTTTTTAAAAGGGTTTTTTCATGCTGTGAAGGATCCGTTAACCAAATTTGAAATTAAGAAAACTTGTCAGAACCTGTTTCAGTTTTTTTTTTTTTTTTTTTTTTTAATAAAACAACATTAATAGCGTTTACTTTCCATGATGAACTTTCTTTTTTGCTGTTACTGAGCAAGGGAAAAAAAATTCCTTAATTTCTTGTTTTTTAAAATCACAGCTCCTTATCAATTATGCAAAAATAATGATTAGTCTCGCAAGTTCATAGACGACATTTGTTAAGTTTATCAGTTGCAATTTTTTCTCATCTGATCGACCAATCGTAATGAATAAAATGCAATAAAGTAGATTGAAAAAAAAAATAAATAAAAAAATTAGGCTTATGAATTTAAAAAAAAAATTTCTCAGTTGAATTTTTTTTTGATTAAGTTCAAAGGGAGCAATTCATTGCGGTTTTGGCAAATTCAGAGTCCTACGAAATGGAGAATATTTTAAGAAATAGGAGTCAATGGTGACCAAGTTTTTTATCATATTTTTAAGTGTAGCAAGAAGAGTTTCTTGTGCATTTAAAAAATTAATTATGAAATGTTGAAGAATAAGTTAGCGATTGGTCTGAATCTTTCAACTCTAGTAAAACTACTGACGAAATCATTGATTTATTTTTTGAAAACTTTTCTACCAGATGTCCATAATGGTCCTTAACTTTACGATGGCCCTTTTTTTCCAAATCTGATATGACCATTGGCATAGGCTCTTAACACGGAGATGGGCCCTTTTGCAGAGTTCATGATTTTTTTTTTTTTTTTTTTTCAATTGACACTTCATGATCGAATATAAAAAAAAATGACAAAAAAGACGGACACGGACGTAGTGAATGGTAAAATAAATGAATGATGGGCTGGATTGATCACTACAAGGGCTTGAGGTCTAAAGTTCTTAAGCACGCTTGACCTGTCTTTACTTTATCGTTACTACTCAGCCTATTATCTATTTTTGATAGTAAAAAAAAAGAAAAAAAAAAAAAGGGGCAAAAAAACTTATAAATAAATCTTAATTTTTTTTTTTTTTTTTTTTTTTAAGAGTGTGTGTGCGTGACGAAAAAAAAAACATAAATAAAAAATTATTCTGCTTATGAATTTTTTTTAGTGGGTTCACGTAAAAATCTTCCTCAAGGATGCTCCGTCTGAGATTTCCTCATCGTTTGAGTTTTTTTTTTCTTTTCGTTCGCGCCGGCTTTTCCGGCGTGCTTATAGCGTGATCGAGGTCTTGTGCTTTTTTTTTTTTTTTTTTTTTTTTTTTACTACTGCAGATATAATATTTTAAACTTCGATAAAAGAGGTCACCGGAATGATATCTACTTTCAATCTGATCCGGCTCAACGGTATTATTGGAGTCAAAGGGATCAAGGGTGAAAGATTTTGCCGATGCATTTTTAATTAAAAAAATATGGGAGGATGAAGGACACACCCCCTATGAAAATCGGCCTGATGAGAAGTCGATAGCGCCTCCCGGAAATCTATGATAGACCTAACCGAAAAAAAATAAAAAAATAAAAAAAACTTAAAATATTTTTTAAAAAAAAGGTATAGAGCGCTAGGGTCGTAAAGATAAATGTTTTGTGGAGAGATTTTTATATTTTTGCTGTGGATCCCCAGAAGGGATTTATTTCCGGTTTTTTTTTTTTCTCTGCTGGTTAAAAAAAGAAATTTCGAAGAGAGCTTTGCGGGAGGAAAAAAAGATGACTTTGTTCATCTCGCGTATAAATATCGTAGCGGGTGATATGACGACTTTCGCGGTAATGGGGACATTACGGCGGCGGATAATTTGTTATTGCAGAAAATATGGTCGCTAACCTTTTTGTGTGGTTTTTCTTTTTTTAGAAATATAGGGTCAATAAGCCATCCAGAAAAAGATTGTCTGGTTTTTTTTTTTTTTTTTTATTATTAATAACTACCGTAATGACTGTTCTTTGTTCAAGGATGTGGATAAAATTAAAAAGGTTATTGCTGTTGGTATGCCAAGTTTTTAAAATTAGAGATCAGAGTGTTATTTACTTTCTTTTTTTGGTGACGACAATATTATTATTATTGGAAAAAAAATGATAAATGAGGATTCTTCTAGAATAATTGCGGTCGTCAGCTGAGTGCTATAAAATAATTATGGTAAAGATATTGAATCGAAAATATTTTGGAGTCCCTAAAAAGCTATGTGATGGTTTAATAAATTATAGGTGGTTTTGAGGTACGAATTTTCACCGATCAATATTCTGTGGTGGTGGTACTTTGCTCGCCATTAAGGTGGACCTTATTTTTCGAACTTTTGAATTTCGATGTACGCACCCTCTGATTCTTTTATAGAAACCTCTTTTGGTTTCTATGATTCCCTGGATTTTTTTTAGTTTTTTTGGTCGTCGTTTAGCCGTGTTCTCGGGGACCTAAAAATTTTAGAATTCCCGTTAAGACCGAAAAATCAAAATTTTTTTCTAACGTGAAAATGGTTGTTTCATATTCGGATTTTTATCATATCACGAAAATATAGTTGAAAGTTATATATTTCATACTGTTATGACGATAGAGGTCAAAATAAGTAAAAAAAATAGCAAAATATGTTAAAGTCACAATTTTTGACGAAATTCTTCATTTTTTTGTTCTCTAGCACAGTAATAGTTTGTCATAAATAAATTGTAACTTAATTTTCGTAGTCTGCATAAAAATTCAAATAGGAAACAATTTACATAAAATTAAAATTTTGGATTTTTCGGTCCTCGCGGGAATTTCGAAATTTTTAGGTCCCCGGGGACACGACTAATTGACGTTCAAAAAAATATGAAAAAATTCAGGCAATTTTCTTTCGGTTACTGTAAAAGAATTAGCGGTGCGTTCACCTAAATTCAAAAATTTGTAAATAAAGACCACCCTACTGAGTAATAACAGGGGTGTAACAACGGGGGTTGGCGGGGTCATTGTCCCCCCCCCCCCAACGGATCAAATTTGTCCCCCAAATAGCAGAGTAGGATGGTACAGGAATATAATCGGAATATAGTAGGAATATAGAGATAGGAGGTATAAAAATTGTCCCCCCCTCCCAGTAAAAATTTTTGTACCCCACAGACACAGCTTGACCCCCCCTTGTCAAAAAACATTTTTGAAGCCCTTGTCTGGATCTCCCCTGGCCATCAAATTAGTCTAGCCTGTTTATGTTAACCCAAAATCGCCGTGAAAGTTTCCAAATAAATCAAGACCAAATTCATTAATGCTGCTTCTCCATTATGGCTCAAAATTAATTTTCTAGAATTAATTTCCGTAAGTACTGTGCTTTAGTTATTCTATGAATTTTCGACCATGGATTAAGAATACAAAAAATGCAATGTAGTAAAAATGGCCGACTCCATTTTTAAAACTTGGGTTAGAAATCCATAGAATAACAAAAGCACAGTACTTCCGGAAATTTTGAAAATTAATTCTAGAAAATTAATTTTGAGCCATAATGGAGAAGCGGCATAAATTTTTACTATTTAAGGCCTCAAACTCAATGAAAACTTAGGAATATGAATAAATGATTTTTTTTTTCGCTCTGTACCTCCGAGCAAAAGCGTGAAATTTGAAACAAGCACGTGGTCGTTGCTTATGGAAAACAAATAAATAGGAGCCATTTTGATTCTTGCAAATTCAAAATTTTGGCTCAGAGGTACAGAAATAAATATGAAAAATTGACGAAAAATCTAGGAAAACTTGTTTTTAGTTTCTAAGAAAGGATTCTTGAATGATAACCCTTGAAGCCGCCATTTAAAATCGGAATCGGAGTCAGGCTCGGACCAATTTTACGAATTTCCGCGAGGTACTCTTTTCCGGGATGCTCCTTTATATAGTTCGTTTTCTGATCTCGAATTTTGTGTCTCACGTTGTCTCTTAGTTTTTTCATTTCTTTTGAATCATTCCTTACCCATTCGTTCGGATAAAATTCTTGAAGGAAAAAGTCATTGGTGGTGCCCACCGGTTTGATGTTGAAATGATCCATAAAGATTTTGGATGGTGAATTCGGGCTACTCTACTATTCCACTGACAAGATAACAAAATTATATATTGCCTACCTTTTATCGCTTGCCAAATTTTGAGTTTGCCGATTCCGTACCATTTTTCCTAAAAAAAATAAATTCCTTATCCATTTTTCCTAAAAAAAATAAATTCCTAATCCATTTTTTCTAAGAAAAATAAATTCCTAATCCATTTTTCCAAAAAAAATAAATTTCTAATCCATTTTTCCTAAAAAAAATAAATTTCTAATCCATTTTTTCTAAGAAAAATAAATTCCTAATCCATTTTTCCAAAAAAAATAAATTTCTAATCCATTTTTCCTAAAAAAAATAAATTTCTAATCGATTTTTTCTAAAAAAATAAATTCCTAATCCATTTTTCCAAAGAAAAATAAATTACTAATCCATTTTTCCTAAGAAAAATAAATTCCTAATCCATTTTTTCTGAAAAAATATAATAAATAAATAAATTCCTAACCTATTTTTCTTAAAAAAGTAAATTCGTAATCCATTTTCCTAAAAAAAAAAAAAAAAATTTCTAATCCATTTTCCTAAAATAAAAATAAATTCCTAATCCATTTTCCTAAAATAAAAATAAATTCCTAGTCCACTTTTCCTATAAAAAAATTCCTAATCCATTTTTTCTGAAAAAAAAAATTCCTAATCCATTTTTCCTAAAAAGAATAAATTCCTGATCCATCCATTTTTCCTAAAAAAAAAAAAAATTCCTAATCCATTTTTCCTAAACGTTTTAATTCCTAAAATTGTTTTCCTAAAAAATTTTTGATTCCCTAGCATTTTTTAATCATTTACTAGGGCTACGCAAAATTGCTAATTTCGGTTTTTCTATTTATTTTTGTTTTATAAATTCGTTGGTAACGAAGTTGTTTATTTATTATGTCATTCTCTCATCGTCTTCATATTTTTATGCCAATCCCTTTTTTTTTGTATTTTTATAGTGGTTTATTAAAAAAACAAGAATAAAAATAAAAACCAAAATTTTCTGCTGTGCTAAGTGAATTTTTTCAAAAATTTTTGGGACTTAAAAAAATAGGAAGAATAGGTATTCATTTTAGGAATCAAAAGATTTTAGGAAAATTAAAAATTAGGGGAAAAAAATGGTCCGGAAAAAATTTTTTGAAAAAATGGATTTAAGAATTTATTTTTTTTAGGAAAAATGGTCGGGAATGTGTACCTATGACTTGCATGTTAGAGTAGCGCATTCAGGTCTAAAACAACCGTCTAATATTCCTTTTGTTGCAATTCAGGTGACGGCATCGAGAATCGGCATCTGCAAAGACCAAGATCCCTTGTAGTTGCTAATATTGAGCATTTTTGAAAAAAGCGGTACGCTTTGAAGACTCGGAACATGATTTTGTTATTTTTTGGCCGATCTCCCGCATCGAACATTGACTCCCGATAAGATTAAAGGCAAATCAAAGTTTCCATGAATGAAAATACGGTGTGTGTTTAGACCTTGAAAACCGCAGACCGAAACCGTCAGTCAATCATCCAATCCATCAATCAATATGGGTCAGTGTTAGGGTGGATCGTAAAAACGGATTTGCAACACACTGACGGTTTACGATTTTTTTCCTTATATTTCTACCGTACGTGATAACCTTATTTTTTTCTACGAATTTTTTTTTTTTTTTTTTTTATTAAAGTTTGTTTCCTTTCATGCGTAACATGAAAAATATGGGCAGAGAAAGCTTGATAAGCAAGGCGCCGTTGGGAAATGGGTTTTTATATCATTCCACGTGACTAGAGTACTTGGAAGGCTCTGAGTGAAATTTTAATTTTAAAAACCTTTTTGCTCCTTTTTTTCTGACTCACTCACTCACTCACTCACTCGCTCGCTCACCCATTCATTCACCCATTCTCTCTTCGATAGTTCTTTAACCTTGATTTTGTTGACAATTTGCCCAGGTCTTTGACACTGATAGCGATTTTTTTTTTAATATTTTAATCGATAGGTGTTCCCAGAAGTGATTCATGTCATTTATTTCATGCAAATAATAAATTTTTTTTTTTTGTCGCCAGGAAGAAAAAAATTTGTTATCGCAATTTTTTTTTTTTTTTTTGCTATTTTCATTTTTATATTTTAGTCATCTTCGTCTTGTTGATTGACGGATGCGGTTTGTAATTGAGTTTGTGAGTTAAGATATGTGATGTTATTGTCCTTATCTTGTATTTGGTTAAATTTTACCGGTCTCGAATGTTTACACGATTCGATTTGAGAAATATTTATGCCAGCCGAGATATCTAAGATTTCGAACTCAGATTTTATTTTATTTTTTTTTATTTTTTTTTTTTTTAACAATAACGCTGAATCTCGTAAACGTGATTACACAGATAAATTTTAAAAAAGAGGACATTACACGACGTAAATTATCGACCTTCGACCTGTAGATGGCGACAGGAATCAGTCAAGCAGTTATTGTCGGTCATCGGTCAAACTCATCTTTTTTCTCGGGAATAAATTTGTATTTTATATCAGATCAACTATTTTTGGTGTTTTTGTTGACTTAACGAAAAGAACGATTTCCGGATTGAACGAGTATAATTCTTAAGGCTGTTTTTGAGAAAAATCGAAAAAGAAAATTTGTTTTTGTTTTGTTTTTTTTCCTTTACACATTACACGGAGGATTTAACCTTGCTCTTTCGGTAGGAACTGAAAGAGATGATTTTATTGCATCATTAGTTTGCATAATTTTCACATAGACTGATGAAAGCCGTCTGATGAAAAACGTCATGTTCTTGATGGATTTTATTTTGATGAGCTTTGACAATATCGATCTAAATTCTCTTGTTTTTTTTCCCTCTAAGGTAACGAATTTCTTTTTACGCGCATTCGAAGTTAAAAGTGTTGAGGACCATCAAGTTGCCTTATAACCGGTAACGCTTTAGAGGATGATTTTTTTTCCCGCAATTTTTTAACTTACCGGTATCCCCAACTCGAAAGGCAAATGAGTGTTTTTATGGCAAACTAGGCTGTCGGCTGCTATCCAGGTGAAATAGCGGTCGACTTTAGATTGGTTGTTAAATATTCACATTCTCATCTTTGGTCATTTATTTACCGATCCAAAGCAGGCTTCCATTTTACTAGGATAGCCACCGGCAGGCTCATAGCGACTGAAAATCTCATTCATCGATTTTTAATCGAATAAAGTCAAGAACTTGGATTTATTTATCACCCAGCTTTTATCATTCTACATAAAAATTATTCCAAAAATGATGAAGTTTCTTCTTATTTTATTTCTAAATCTTAACTCATAATTATTCCACCCAATGTTTTGATGAATTTGAATCTTTGTCAATAGACTCAAAGTTGTGCAACATTGAGGCTATTGACACAGATTCAAATCGAGTCTAATCGTGGAATGGCGACATTCCATGTTGTCGTGCACTATTATACCTTGAAGAAGGCCCAATTTCAATAGGCCCAACTGCCAATAGACCAACCTTCAATAGACTACTGAGAGTTAAGTCTATTAATAGTTGGGTCTATTGACAGTTGGGTTTACTGACAGTTAACTCTCAGTAGACCCAACTGTCAATAGACCCAACTATGTCAATAGACCCAACTATCAATAGACCCAATCGTCAATAGACCCAATTGCCGATAGACTTAACTGTTAATAGACTTAACTGTAAATAGACTTAACTGTAAATAGACTTAACTGTCAGTAGACTCAACTGTCCATAGACCCGCTTGTCCATAGACCCACCTGTCAATAGATTTAACCAACTGACAATAGACCCAACTATCAATAGACCCAATGGCCAATAGACCCAATTGTTAATAGACTTAACTTTCAGTAGACACAACTGTCGATAGATTTAACTGTCCTAGACTCAACTATCAATAGACCCACTTGTCAATTGTGTAGACCCAACCTGTCAGTTGTGTCAATTGACAGTTGGGTCTACTGACAGTTAAGTCTATTAATAATTGGATCTATTGACAGTTAGTTAAATCTATTGACAGGTGGGTCTATTGACAAGCGGGTCTATTGATAGTTGAGTCTATGACAGTTAAGTTTATTGGCAGCCGTGTCTATTGATAGTTGGGTCTACTGACAGTTAAGTTTATTTACAGTTAAATCTATTGACACTTGTCAATAGATTGACCAACTATCAATAGACTTAACTCTCAACAGATCGTATGAGTCAATTCTGCGAATGACTCCTGAATGATCCTTTTACTGCTATAGTGTCGAAAAGAGAAGAAAGAAAATTATTTTTAAGTATTTTATTGGTCTATACACCAGAAAAAAAAACCATGTCGCACCTAATGCCTCCGCCTCCTTCCCCCCCCCCCCCTGCCTCTCCCTTGCACCTGCCCTTGAACCGGTAATCGAGTCTGTGGCCCTTGGTGTCGCTGTCGAATCTGAACAGGAGGAGGCATAGGGTTCATCCATGCTGGGTTGTTGTGAATTACGTCTAGATGTTTTCTAGAGAGAGAGAGAGAGAGAGAAAAAAAAGTCATTTTACATACGGTATTACGGGGTTACTTTTATACCAGCGCAACGGGGCTTTACGCGTCCCTTTTTCGTTAGGCGGGGGCTTCCCTCCCCCCCAAAATAACTTCGCGATTTCGAGTCTCCCCCCTCGCGGCGGCCGGCGAAGGAAGGTACAACAAAACCACCATAGCAACCGCAGCTCGGCCGTCGGCTTTGCCCAAGAATTTAAGTAATGAATGGTAAACCCAAACGTCCGTAAGAACCATAAGGTAAAAGCACCAATTATTGACCAGGCACCAATTACTGACCAGTCCATAAGCTAAACACGATTTCCTTTTATGGTATACGTGTTTAGCTTATGGACTGGTCAGTAATTGGTGCCTGGTCAATAATTGGTGCTTTTACTTTAACTAGGCCCTCGGCCTCGACGTGGGATTTTGTTAGCAATAGTTACCTAGGTGATTGTAAGCACCACATGTAGATCTCTCAGTCCGGGTAGGCTCAGTCCGGGTAGGCTCAGTCCGGGTGCTCACTTCGGGTACCCTCAGTTCAGGTAGGCTGCAGGTCCAAGAAAGCTCGGACCGGGCAAGCTCACTCCATGCAGGCTCATTCGGGGTAAGCTCGGTCCAAGAAAGCTCAATATGGGTAGTCACCGTCCAGGTAGCCTCGGTCCGGATAGAATATGTCCTGGTAGGCTCGTTCCGGGTGCTCACTTCGGGTACCCTAAGTTCGGGTAGGCTAGGTCCTTGTAGGCTCTCTCCAAGTAAGATCGGTCCGGATAGGAAATGTCCAGGATTGCTCAGTCCGGTTAAAGCTCACTCCGGGTAGACTCGGTGCTAGTAGACACTGTCCGGGTAAGCCCACCAAGACCCGGCAAGCGGGCCCGGAGCGTTGTCCGGACATAGCCTTCGAGGATCAAGCTTACCTGGACATAGCCTATTGGGAGTGGGCTTACCCGGACCGAGGCTACCCGGACCGAGCCTATTAGGACCGAGCTTATCCGGGCTGAGCCCATCCGGACCGAGCCTACCCGGACATAGCCTACTAGGATTGAGCTTACCCGGACCGAGCCTACTAGGATCAATCTTACCCTGGCCGAGCCTTCCCGAAGTGAACTTACCCGGACTGATCCTACCAGGACCGAGCTTACCCGGAGTGAGTCCACCTGGGCATAGCCTGCCCGGATCGCGCCATCCCGGACATAGCCTACCGAGACGTAGCCTACGCTGAGTGAGCTTACCCGTACTGAGCCTACTACGACCGACCTTACCCGGAGCGAGCCTTTCTAATGGAAATCGGTCTAAAATGTTTTACATCAATTTCCCTTAGACCAATTTCTATAAATGAGACTGAAGTTGGTCTAAGTTTTGAAGAAAAAGTTAAGTGCTTTGAGCGAGTAAGAATGGCCTAAACCTCCCCATCACATCAAGGTTATACTTGGTAATTAAACACCTCAAGGTGCTCAAGCTACGATAGGAGCCAAGTTTCAGAGAATCATCTCTCATCTTCGTTAAAGACCACGAGCTCCTCGCTGGCGTGAGCCCTCCCAGAATAAGAGACGCCTGGCGAAAAAAAATTACCTTAGCCTGATGTTTACTGAATCTGAAAGAAAAATAAACAATGAGTCGTTTTAATCCACTACATCATTCTTAATTTTAGAAGGAAAAAAAAGAAAAAAACACTATAATCCTTTAGACTATGTCCTGTGCAAAATTCAGCGAAGGGGCAACGTTTTATTGCTTTTTCTCGAATCAAAACAAAATAACCGTGACGTCATTAAATGAAATAACCGAATTTGAAATAATAATCCTTTTTTTTTTTGCACCAAATAAAAAATTGTCAATCGTTGGTCCGCGGGTAATTCCAACATCGAATTCGCTTCCGTCCTTTCTTTCCTGCATAAAATCTTTTTATAAATACTTTGGTCGTTTAACCTCTCTCACTTTTCGCGCCATATTTTTATTACTATTATTAATTCTTTTTTTTTTAATGAGTTCAATTAAAAATAAATTTTTAAACGTCAAACTTCAGAATGATCAGGCTTATACCAGACACAAAATAATCGCATTGTTCCTAATCTTATGTGTACAGACCGTCGAAACACATGTCCTTATTTGATTTTGATGTCTACTTTATTAAATGACTCAGCCTTTATTGTTTTTTTTTTTTTTTTTTTTCTTCATAAACGAGGAAATTCGATTTTAGTTTCTTTAACGTTATATTTTTCAATTAAAGATGAACTGAACCGAGTCCTTTCTGAAATAATTACGTCAATCATCGGTTACGGTTTTTTCGCAAAATGTTAAAATAGCAAATTTTTTTTTTTCAATTTTTTTTTTTTTTATAATTTTTTTTTTTTTAAAGAAGTGGGTTTTGATTTTTAATCGACGCGTAATTTAATTTAATTCTCTTATTTGAGAAAGTCGGAAGTTTTGTACTTTGGCCGGGATGTGTTTGCTTGAAGCAAACAGACCGCCACTGATTTTAGTATATCGAGTTTCTGGATATATTTAGATTTTAAAACAAATCTGCTGATAACGATGTATATACCAAGTTTCAAGTTCTTGATGACCGTTAGTGTTGTCCGTGCTGTCGCAGCGAGAGGTTTTTTTTTTATTTTTGTGGTAGTTTTAAATCGAGACCAGATGTGAATGAATTCTCGTAAATTTCGGTTCTTAAGAAATTTTTTTCGCTATCTGTTCGTGAGAGATCAGTGAATTTTTCTGGAAATTTAGTATTTCAAAAAGACTTTAGAATTTAAAAAAAAACTTTAAAAAAATGATTGAAGACGTAGCACATCGTAGGCCAAATCCTAGATCACGGGGAGAAAGGACTAGGAGAAGAAAAAGGCTGCTAAGCCTTACTAAAGAATACTCACCGGTGATTACACCTTTATCAATTTCACCTACTAAAAATCTTTTAATGTTAGAAAACCAAAGGAATAACAACGTGGTAAGTTTTTTTTTTTTTTTTTTTTTTTTTTGAACATGAATTTATGTGATTAATTGCATCAGACGTTAGAAGACGCGTGGCTAAGAGTCGGGTGAAATTGACAGTTTGATCCTATGCTGGCAAAGGTCATTCGAAAGGTTTTACGGAAAATCTTAAAGAAAAGATTAAGTCGAAAAAAAAATTCCAATTGCGATTTTTTTGCGAAAACAAAAAATTTTCAAAAAATTAATGATATGGAAGCAATGATACGATGACATTGTCATTGTCATTGTCTTTATGAGCTTAGTTGAGTAGATTTTGTCAGGGGTCGAATCCGACGTCGGTGCCGATGCCAATGCCAATTTCGGATATTAAAAAAATCCGATGCCGATGCTAGCAATGCCGAAGCTTGAAAATTTCGGCCGAAGCCGTGCGACTTTTCCGAAATGTTTGTTTTACGATGAAGTAGCAGACATTTTGTATGTCAATGGCCTCAAATTCAGGTTTCGATTGTGATAAAAGTTTTATTGATAAGATGGCACTGTTTACATTTCGTTTTGATTTAATTAAATTTAAAAAAAAATTAAATTTTTTTTTTCTTGTGTATGAAGATTTTTGAATTCTCCAAATGATGGGATTGCCATTTATAAAAACTGGAACGAACGGATGAAATTAAATAAAGTTACGAGCTTTGGAATTTAAACGAAAAAAAAAAAAAAAATAAAATAAAATAAAATAAAATAAATAAGAGAAAGCTTTTTGCGATGGAGAAAAGTGTTGTAATAAAATTAGAGTCAGCGAAAATTGAGGAATTTTTGGACTGGGAATTTTCGCTTCGCTTTTCCTTAAATTGGAAGCATCCATGAGGAAAGCGACGTGAGAAGAAAAATATGTCATGAAAATGGCTAGAGGTTAATTTTTTTTTTCTTTTTTAAAAAAAAATTATAATGCAGGTTAATGATAAG
Organism: Liposcelis bostrychophila; assembly: GCA_037577465.1. NCBI lineage: Eukaryota > Metazoa > Arthropoda > Insecta > Psocodea > Liposcelididae > Liposcelis > Liposcelis bostrychophila. The sequence continues at coordinate 16,157,430 of CM075207.1, forward strand.
AAACTAATTTTTTTTTTATTTGAAAAGAGGGGGGGGGGGGTGTCTAATGGTCCCAATAATTAATTATTTTAGAAATTGAATACTAGACACCCCCCCCCCCCTCTTTTCAAATAAACGAAAAATGGTTTGGGCGTTTCCGTCATTAAAGCTTTGACTATCGCTTGTTGGTCATAAAAATAACCTTCTTCTTCCCATTCTGGCTTTTTATGGGGGACATATGCCCCAGCATAATTTACTGCAATTTTTCTAAATGTCTTCTCATCGCTACAGTTTGGGCATCGAAATGCTTCCAAACCTGCTTTCAAGGCATATTTCTGTAATTAGAACAATAAAAAACGGTTAGGTAAATGAAATATGAGATTAAGAATAAGCATAAAAAAGCTTACTTTTACACAGTCATTGTGCGCTATGGTGGACTTGCAGCAAGCTAGGAAAACATTTTGAGGTGCCGCAATGGCCTGGAAATTTTCAAAAAGCCCATTTGAGGATCAAAAATGAAAATTTTTTTTGGTGCACGGTTTTTGAGCCACAGGCAGAAAGCCATAACAAGATTTTCAGAATTTCGGAATCCGGCGTGTGGTTCAAAAACTGTGTACTAAAAATAATTTTTTACTTCAAATTCGTAATCTACGCAAAATATCCGATGGGAAACGACAGTCTTTTGTGCGAAAAAAAAATTTTATTTTTGGTCCTCAAATGGGCTTTTTGAAAATTTCAGGGGCATTGCGGCACCTCAAAATGTCGTTTAAAAAATCTGAAAAAAATTAGGGCTAATAGTATTATATATAAAATGGCATCAATTTCCATATCAGGCGTTTTCAAATTCAAAAATTTAAACAAACCTACTGTCGGCATGGTTTTTGAATTGAGTTAAAATGGAAAAATAGTATCGAGTGACTTACAGGTGGTTTTTCCGGTTTTGTTTCGAATGAAATGCTAAGTTGTTTGGATCATAAAGGTTAGCGGAGCAATTTATAGCTGTTATTATAATTTTGAGCTTATTTAGAGCTTTCCGGGAAATAAAGTCCCGGAGTTATAATAAATGGAAAAACCAAAGAAAATAAAAGCATAATCAATATTTTGTGAAGAAATTCTGGGCTTCAGGAACAGGATTTGCGATTAAAAACTGGAATTTTTAACTGAAAAATTCCAGTTTTTAATCGCCAATCCTGTTCCTGAAGCCCGAAATTTCTTCACAAACTTTTTGGGGAACGAGAAGTTTATTTAAAATTATCAATACCTGAACCGCTACATTCACAGGCGGTACAGCACGACGCTCAAATTAAGAAACATATCGCCACTGTTTTACGCTGAATTTGTGCTTTCAGAATAGCAGCATATCAATTTTTTAGTTTTATAGTGAAGGCAAACAAGAATTTTTTTGTAAATTAAAGTGCACCGCTATTTCACACTTGGTTTTTGTGCATTAATACTTTTCAGTTCTTAATTTTCTCCACTTTCATAATATGCGTAGGGCGGTCCTTGTTTTACGAGCTTTTGAATTTCGGCGAACACATCTTCTAATTATTTTATAGCAACCGAAACAAGATTGCCTGAATTTTTTCAAATTTTTTAAACGTAAGTCCCCAGTTTAGTGCCCAGGGACACCCTGGGCAACCTAAAAATTTCGAAATTATTCCCGGACAAAAATATGAAGAATTTTGCAAAAAATTGTGAATATAGCATATTTTGCTAATTGTTTTTACTTATTTTGACCTCCATCGTCAAAACTGTATGAGATACAGAACTTTTAACTATATTTTCGTGATCTACATAAAAATCCGAATTTGAAACAACCATTTTTACATAATTTTTTTTTTTTTTTTCAGTCTTTACGGGAATTTTGAAATTTTTAGGTCCCCGAGAACAGGGCTAAACGGCGTCCAAAAAATCTGAAAAAATTCAGGGAATCATCTCTCGGTTAATATAAAAGAATTAGGGGGTGCGTTCACCGAAATTCAAAAGTTCGTAAAATAAAGGCCACCGTATTCTCAGGTCTTAAAATTGACGAAGCTAGGTTGCAAATTCACTATGGAATGTTGGGCCAACATGTCAACCCAACAAATCGGTCCAACAAGGTGGTACAACATGTTGGTCGGACATTCCATAGTATTTGCACCCCTAGAATTTTCTTATAATTTTGTAACGCATTTTTAAAATTCATTAACTGGACATTAAATATTTCATCGTCGAACTCTTTTAAAGGATCTTGTGCTCTATTTACCGATAACGGCCAATAATTAAATTATTAGGGGACCATAATGACCACCTTTATTATTAGGGGCACCTTAATTATTAGGGGACCATGACGACCTTTAAGAATTCCTTGTTGCATGGTACCAGGCATTATTTTATTGTTCTAATAATGGTTTTGAAATTTTAATGGATGATACTTTTTAGGGCGCAATTTCACGATGAAACATAATGCCAACATGCAGTTTAACATGTTATAGCTTATAAACATGTTGCGCAACATATCGGCAACATTTTTCTAACGTAACTTGTTCAGCAATATGTAACTGCAACATGTTTCATCGTGAAATTGCGGCCTTATATAACCGTTTATAAAATCTTTATTTAAGGTAATTGTGGACGTCCACATGAAAACCTGCCTTCTGGGGAATGGCGGAGAAAACGTTTCGTTTGTAAACAATGTGTATCTTTATAAGTTAAACTTCCACAGCCTTCTAAGTGCCATTCCCCAGAAGGCAGGTTTTCATGTGGACGTCCACAATTATTACTCAGCGTTATCAATTATTACTAACCCTTAGTAATAATTAATGAATTTTCAGTATTATCAACTCAAATGTTTAGACGTCACAGGACCGACCCAACTCAACATTGAGTAACAGGAACCGAGCCTTTTTCTCCGTGAGGCTAATGCGAAAACAATAAAAAATATCTTGTCAAGAAACAACCGGTTCGTTCAATATCTTGTCAAGACAAAACCTGGTCTAAGAAATTTCCTTTTCCTGAGTGTAAATGAATTTCAGGATGCAATAATTTGGCATGGGGATGAATTGCATAATTGCATAGAACTAATAAGTTAATTACGCTGAAGCATACCATGGCCATCCAGGTCGAAGTAGGTTTGTGATCAAATTGAAAAAAAAAATCAGACTGGGATGTAGGGGCATATCCCTACGTAGAGCTACGTCTTTGCGGTACTGTCCTAATACCGCCAAATTTATACAATGAAACGAATTAAAAATTTTAAGGCAATTTTTTTTTTGTGCTCGTTTTTGGTCAAAAATTCGAATTTTTTGATAAAAATATAATTTTTTTTTCCTGGCACGAAAAACAATTAATTTTTGATAAAAAAGGGTCAAAAATTGGAAAAAATTTAGTCAAAATTATAATGAAAGTCTTCCAAGTTACAATTTTGTTATTAAAACATTGCTTTAGCTAGTATTCTTGGCTAAAGGAAAAAGGACAAAATTAAAAAATGTAATGAATATTGTATTTAAAACTAGCTGAACCGCCCTCGCTTCGCTTCGAGCTTTAAATTTAAATATTTTTTCTGTCGGAAAAAAAAATTTTGGTGTAGAAGGAATAATAGAAGTGAGAGAAAGTCCGAAAAAATTACGATCGGAAAGTGAGTCCTAAATGTCAGAATTTTTTTTTTTTTTTCTAAAAATTTTTTTCTCTAAAAAGTTTTTTTTCTAGAAATTTTTTCCTCTACAATTTTTTTTTCAGGAATTTTTTCCTCTACAATTTTTTTTTCAGAATAAATCTTAAAAAAATCCAATTTTCCACATTCGAAATTTTTTTTTTTTTTTGAACATTTTTTTTAAATTTTTTAATTTTTCCAACAAACCAAAAATTGGTTTAAGGCAGGGGGGGGGGTGTAATTCTCTGAGTTGGGGTATATTGAAACATTTAAGTGAAACATTTAGCCCGAGGAATTTGGTAAAAATAAATTTTTGCCCTGGGAAATTTTTTATGGAAAATTTTTAGGCTTGAGCTAAAACCAATAAAAATATTGAGCTAAAATTAAAAAACGATGGAGGAAATATTTTTTTTCGGATATATAGCAACTCATTTATTTCACGCGAAAAATTTTAACAAAAAAGAAAATGGAACCTTCCAAAAATTTTTCCCACGCACGTTGCGTACGGATAAACCCCAAATGCCTTTTATATATGGAGATTCTAAGTTCTTGTTTTTGTTCATGTAGTCTAATTTTAATATTTAAAAAAAAAAAAAAAAAAAAAAATTCTTGTAAAAGTTAAACTTCTTGAAAATTTACAAAAAATTTTCTACATCCTTGCTTTCGTTCATGTCTTCTAATTTTACTATTAAAATAGGTCAAAAGTTTAAAAAAAATAGTGAAAATATTAAATTTTTGGAGGGAAAATTCGGAATAGAAGGGAGGGATCGAAACAAATTTTCGAGAAAAATTAACAACTCGTACCCATGGAGGACTCGAACCCCCGTCTTCCCGTTTGGCCCGGGCCAAACGGGCCAAACGGGAAGACGGGGGTTCGAGTCCTCCATGGGTACGAGTTGTTAATTTTTCTCGAAAATTTGTTTCGATCCCTCCCTTCTATTCCGAATTTTCCCTCCAAAAATTTAGAATTCCCTTAACCAGGTAATGGCAGTTACGAGATGTAAATTAAATTTCGAGTGAAAATATTATTTAAAATTTAACTTTTTTCAAAGTAAAATCTACAAGAAATTTTCTAAGTCCATTCTTTCGTTCAAGTCGTCTAATTTTGGAATACAATTTTAACTTTAAATTTCTTATAAATTTTACTTTAAAAAAAAAAAAAAAAAAAAAAAAATTTTAAAAAATGTTAAATAAAATCTACAATCAAATTTTCTAAGTCTTTGCTTTTGTTTATTTCGTCTAATTTTTCTATTAAAAAAAAAATAGTAAAAATGTTATTTAAAATTTTCAAAGTTAAAACTTTAACATTAAAATAATTGTATATATATTAATTTTTGGTGCTAACAAACCGACACCCGGACAGACAAATTTCGCCAGAACCGAGCCCCAAAACATAGACCTACGTCAGAATTAATAAAGACGTCATTGAAAGAAGGGGGCCATTCAGAAAAAACGAAATTTGTTTTGCATGTCGTTTTTCTTTTGTTTCCTAAACGGCCTCCTACTTCCACTGACGTCTTCATAAAAGCAGTAGTTGCAAATTTTCGACCGATACTACAGTATAAAGTATATTATAAGGCCCTATCATATATCCCTCCGCAGCGATAATATACACTATGCTAAAGTGCACAGGTGAGTGACCACGTACAAGAAAAAAAAAAAAATGGCCGCCTTCTGCGGGTGTCATATGTTACGTAACATACTCGATTTTTTTCTTGAAGTCGTTTTGTTTTGTTCAGTAGTGAAAAAGTGGTTGTTGATTTGATTTCTTGTTACTTAACTTTTAATTTTTTTTTTTTAAACTTCCATCCGTCCGCTATATGCCTTGAGATGGATATATCTGAAAATTCTGACTCCCCTCGAAAATTTCCGGGAGGTAGGCAACGAAGTATCAGCGAAACGGAAATAGATTTAAACAGTCCCGGAAGCGAAAAGGGGAAAAAAAGAAGGAAAAATAAATACTTGTCTTTGTGGAGTTCTAAACGGTCTTTGGATGAACGATTTTCGGTATTATTTTTGTTTGTGCTTTTTGTAAGATTACGTGTGGGATTTCGCTTAATTTATATATGTTTTTTTTTCTTTTTTCTTATTCCGTTTTGGGCATTATTTTTTGCCTTCTGAAACGAAATCTTTAGGAATCATCGTCTGTACCCACCGGAAGGATATCCAAGAAAGGACTTGTACGTTTGTTGAGTTTTAAAAAACTGAGAAAGAAAAAACGTGAGAAAAACGAAGATGGAAATGATTTTCCGGAGTTGTCCTTGTCTGAAGAAATTTCATTAATGGAGGAAGAATTTTCTTCCCAAGAGGGTTTGAGTAAGTTTGGATGAAATCATTTTGGGAATAGAGGAAAAGATTTATCGTTCTCTTTATATTTTCGTTATGCTTTTTTAGATGAAGAATTGAAAATCAAAAAAGGTTAGTAAAAAAAAAAAAAAAAAATGGATATCGCCGTTCTGAGTATTTTTTTTTTTAAATAAACGACAGGTTTTTTTTTGACACGACAGGTTGTTTCTTGATAAGATATTTTTATTGTTTCCCCTTGGATTTTTAAGAAAATGTATTGCCACAAGACATATTTTCTTTTACTATTCCAAAATTTTTTAATTTTTTCTGCTTTTTTCTTCATCGAAAATCAAAGCTAGAGAATTTTCACTAGACTGTCTTAAGTCAGTTGCGTTGGTTTCAGATTTTCCTGGGGAGAAGCTGAAATGTACATGCCGATTGCCGATGAATTAAATACATGGGACTTTAATCTGTTGTTTAACGGATGTAAAATTTGAAGAATACAATGTGATTAATGTCCGCTTACGTGGATTGTTGTTGATTTTAAGGGTGATCGTGCATCTCTGTTTTTTAAAGGAAAAAAAAATTGAAAAACAAGTTGACGCATTTATTGTTAAAGATTACTTAAAAATAATTTTTATAGGAACAAGAAGTATCTTCGCGTTGTCTTTCAGCTGACATTGTTTATTTTATTCATCTTTTAGTATGAAGTTTTTTTTTTTTTCGTTTGAAAGTTGCTTACACAAAAATGGTGATTCATAGAAGTGAGCTGTTTACATTAATTTTTTCCAGTTTTAATTATTATAAATAGCTTACTTCGACGAATTCGTCAGTTTTGTGCAGACAGATTTCAAACGAAAAAATAACCGAAATAAAATCATAGTGGGATATGGGGGCACATCCCTACGTAGGACTACGTCTTTTGGGTTTTGTCCTAATATTGCTAAATTTAAACAATGAAACGATTTAAAAATTTTAAGGAATTTTTTTTGCTCGTTTGTGGTCAAAAAATTCGAATTTTTTGATAAAAATATAGTTTTTTTTCCTGACACGAAAAGAACTTAAAATTTTTGATAAAAAAGGTCAAAAATTGAAAAAAAAATTGTCAAAATTTTAGTTTAAGTCTGCAAAGTTAAAATTTTAATATCAAAGCATTGCTTTAGTTCATATTCTCGGCTAAAGGAAAAAGAACAAAATCAGGGTGTCTACTGACCTATAAAACCTATAAATAGGCTATTTTTTTATTTTGAACCTATAAAACCTATAAAACCTATAAATAGTCTATATTTCAACTTTTAGTTTTCACTAAAAGCACGTGCCACTATAGCACGTGGGAACCGAGAGTGCACAGGCAAAACCAAAATCGATGAGAAAAGTTTGTAACTTGCCATTTCTCGATACCCGAAGAAAATTCGCAGGACGGACATCTCGATGTGCATATCCTAATTGATGCAAAGTTTGTAACACTGGAATGATTCCGTGCAACCCACGGATGGAGTTTAAACAAGTTCCCTGTTCCTGAAAAAGGATTGCGTATCTTTTTGCTTTTTCGGATTCATAAAAACCTAGAACTGTTAAAATTTGCAAATCTTTTTTTTTCCTTCCAAAGCTTTGAATAAATTTTTTTCTCGTGTTTGATACTTGCTTGATACTTCGGCGATCCTGTGAAAAGAAACCAAAACTTAATAAAACCAACAACTTAATAAAAATCACCCAAACTGCTCTTACCGTTCATTTTAAGAACTCCAGAAATCACTTCAAAATGATAAACCGCCGAAAGTTCGTTTCTGTGAAGTATCTTTATCCTTTTTAAATTTTGAGGTTGAATGGAATCGACCTTCCTGTTATCTTGCAATTCAATCATCATTTCAGGTCTTTTAAATTCATAAAAGTGAGCCGCTTTAATGAATACATCAAGCGCTTGAGCACGGGTTAGCGGGAATTCCATGTACCTAAATTTATTGTCTTCTGTTACGAAGAATCGGAACAAATCAAAGTCTATCCCGTCCGAAATGAAGCCCAATACACTCTCTCGGGGCACAATGTATCCATCTCCTGTAAGAAGATTTTTGGCATGGTTTCGGACTTGGCCAAAGGCTCGATACCACTCAAGGTTGCTATTTTTCTTAAGATTTGGTTTAAGGAGGTTCTACAGGTGAATTTGAAATTCTTAATTGATCGTTCTCGTGCAACTTAAACATAGGCGAAACTTTGTTTATTTTTCTAGAAACGTTTTTCCGCCTACAAAATTTTAATTGGAATCGAATAATTTTTTTAAAATTATGGGAATATTCCTTTTAACATTCTACACAACTTTTGTGTCATGAAATTTGGATCCCTTTAAACATTTATTGTGTTTTTGTGAGATTTTCCCAAAAAAAAGCCCAATGTTTATAAACAAACCATTAGCATGTTTACAATTTTTGAAGATTATTTTTGTAAATAGTTTGAAAACATTTTAGTTTTTAATAAAAGCGAATTTTCGTGTCACAAAAGTTGTGTAGAATGTTAAGAGGAATATTCCCATAATTTTAAAAAAATTATTCAATTCCAATTAAAATTTTGTAGGCGGAAAAACGTTTCTAGAAAAATAAACAAAGTTTCGCATATGTTTAAGTTGCACGAGAACGATCAATTAAGAATCTCAAATTCACCTGTAGAAATTTCACCGTACAAGACAGCGTATATTTCAACTGGTTCCATATCAATTACTTTAAGTGTAATAGTGAGATCAGGCTTCCTACCTGAACTGGTCGCGAGACCATTTACAAAAGGTAACGCGTTGCTGCTGGTGTTGGTAGCTGATAACAACTCACTCTCTCTAAACAGTTCTTCAAAAAAACTGGCAAACAAAACTTGTAAAACTGGTTCCTTTTCGCATTTCTTAATTTTTCCAAAAAGGTCCTTGTAATTCTCTTTAATTTTTTCTACTTGCTCCGTAAGAATCTTTTCATCAACGTCTTTAAACTTCGGTTTCCAGGCGAAATAATCGTAGCAAGTAAACCCGTAAGGCACAGGTTCTAATTCTTTTTCCTTAATGTCTGTCAACCGATCTCTTTGTAGGTTTGTTGGAAAATAAAAAATTAAAATTTTAGTATTAAAATGATTAAATATTAATTTTTAATGCGAACAGTGCGACACCCGGACAGACAGATTTCCCCAGGACCGAGCCTTAAGACTTAGTCCCACGTAAAAAAAATGAAAAGTTGGTTATAGTGTATAGGCCGGACTCTTTATAAATGTACAGGCCGGATAAAAGCTCTGAAAACCTGGTTATGGCTTTTTGCCTGTGGCTCAAAAACCATGCACCAAAATTAATTTTCGACTTCAAATTCCTAATCTGCGCAAAATTTCCGATAGAAATTGATGATGGTCTTTTATGCCAAATCAAAATGTTCATTTTTGGCCCTTATATGGGCTTTTTGGAAATTTCAAGGCCAATTTGACACCTCAAGATGGCATTCAAAAAATCTGAAAAAATTCAGGGTTGATACTCTGTTTATAAAGAAACTTTTCCCGATACAAGAGTTTTGAAATTCCGAAAAAGTTGATTTTCAAACCACCCTAATTAGGGTGCGTCGAAAAAAATCAAGCGTCTATGGGATTTTTGCTCCCCGGTTAAAATATGATTATTTGGCTATCGAAACACCTCCTTAATTTTTTTCAGCTCGAAAAAAAATTTTTTTGATAGGGCCCACGATTTTTTAAGTTTTTTCGCCCAAAAAAAGGGCTTTTTTTTTCTTTTATTTCGCAAAGTTATAAAAATTTGTGCAGGGCTTAAACTTTGTTATAAAAAATTGAAATTTTGAGGGTAGGTTTCAGGTATATAGAGGTACCTAAAAAAAATTACGCAGTCGTCAAAAAAGCAGTTGTGTCGTTTTGGCAGGGGGGCCATAGTGAAACATATTTTTGCGAGGGGCCTTCGAGCGGGGAGGGATCAGAAAATTTCAAAATAGCCAAAATGCGTCTAAAATATGTGGAAATGATGTGGCACTTGAACCGTTGCGGGCCTAATATGTATACGCTCTGTAGGGGGCCAAAATAGGGCAAAATTTTAAAAAATTTTAGACTTTGTTTTCGAAACACATTTTATTCGATAGATCTCGCAAAAACAAAGATTTTTTATATGGCACACTTTTCGTTCCCATTATTAGTTACGGAGATTGGCTAAATGTAATGTTTTTGGCTAAAAATTTAATTTTTTGGCCAAAAGCTTATATAACTCCACAGCCGTTTGATTTAGAAGAAATGTTCCATGTAATTTTTTACTCAGAACACTATAATTAAGAGAAATAATCAACTTCCAAACCGATTTTCAAAAATTTTGACTCCACTATAATTTTGAAATTTTTCAAAAAATTCAATGCATTAAAAGTTTATAGGTTTTATAGCTTTTATAAGTTTAAAATAAAAAAATTGGCTATTTATAGGTTTTATAGGTCAGTAGACACCCTGATTTTGTTCTTTTTCCTTTAGCCGAGAATATGAACTAAAGCAATGCTTTGATATTAAAATTTTAACTTTGCAGACTTAAACTAAAATTTTGACATTTTTTTTTTCAATTTTTGACCTTTTTTATCAAAAATTTTAAGTTTTTTTCGTGCCAGGAAAAAAAATTATATTTTTATCAAAAAATTCGAATTTTTTGTCAAGAAACGTGCACGAAAAGAAATGCCTTAAAATTTTAAATCGTTTCATTGTTTAAATAGCAATATCTAGATGGTACCCCAAAGACGTAGTCCTACGTAGGGATATGCCCCCATATCCCAGTCTGATTTTTTTTCCCCTAGCCCCATATTAAAAATAATTATATGAATCTTTCAATATTTCAATCATTGAACTGGACGATTTACTTTGAATTTTATTTTAAAAAATTTGGTTACGTAACCGAAATCTCCCCTTCTGTGAACATCAACTTTGTTACGTAAACATAAATTTTTAAATGGAAATACCGACCACAAGGAAAAAAAAAATTCCTCTGGTTTCGTTATACGAAATCCATGTATGCTCCCCCCCAAGAACGGCGATGTTCATCGAAGAAAGAAAAAAAAAAAAAAAAAAAAGGTGTCATCCAATCAGGAAAAATATCCGT